>JAWZYV010012456.1:0-270000 GCA_038373885.1 Cheiracanthium punctorium
GTTAGTTTCAGCTTTAATTAGAAATTATTTTAAAACAATTTACAATGTACTTTATTTTGCAATAGATGGCGCCACTATGTAAAAAAAAATCATTTTCTCTAAACTCATTACGATCGATTTTTGAACTATTAACTATTTAAAAATAAATAAAATAGTAGAAAAGTATGAGAAATTATTTTAAGTAACATTTAAATGAGTAGTTAGGAGCAAATTATTCTTTCTCCAAGTGGTCTTAAGTTCATTGCATTCCAATTTGTTTTAATTTGCCATATTCCTTGATCAATTGGTTGTATTTTTCTATATACTTAACATTACGTCTTTCCACAATTAAGCTCAGAAATAAAGTCGGAAGATTAGCTTCTGAGGATGACAACTCAGAAAGAAAAAAAATCACTGTGAAATCGTTGACGATATATAGATAGCGCAAGAATAATACGGTCAGGTGCTTGACAAGAGTGGGCGTAAACAATGACGTAGCCGAAAGCAACCAATCAGAGGGCTTAAAACTTTGTCATGTCTCTAGCAAAGTATGGTTTGCTTATATGCGTCCCGGATCACAATCGCAGACCGGTTTTCCATTCCTACCGAACGGAGAGACTTGCCTAGTAATGAGAGAACAGAGAACTCACCCCTGCCGCGTCGCTAGTAGTAGGAAGTCGCCAAGCAGTTTAAATAACATAAATTTATGCACTGAAGTGATGAAATGTGCATAGAAAATATAATTTGCGTAGATTTGGATAAGCCCTACACTACACAAGTCCTCCGTCCAAGGCAACCATCCCTAGGAAAATGCCCCTCGTCTTGGTTTAGCTTAAACACAAAAGAAACAAACAAGCCTTACACCTAGTTACGCCCCTGATTTAAAAACAAATCTTTATTTACAGCAATCTTTCATTAAAAATACGTTACTAAAATATCAAAATACAGATAAAATCCGAATGCACGACTTTAAAAAAAATCATGCATTTTTTATGCTTTGCTACGCAAATAAATAAATAAAATATCAAGAAATTATTTTTTAAAATCTTGTTAACTACTGTTCTCTTATAATGGTTTCTTCAGCTATAAAAGTAAAAGAGAATTTTACAGTCTGAAATATTTACACATGTACTGAAAAATTTTAGCAGTATGATAGAAAACACTCACAATAGCACTCTACAAAAAATTCACAATAGAGAAAAAAAACAAAAAAAAACCTTCATTGAAAGTTAAAGGGCAATAAGGCGTTTCGGACGGACATGGGGATACTGTGCATAGTGATAGTGTGTACTTACAAATCAGACCACTCTCCTTGGAAAAGTTATCTGAATGGCAATTTTCAATAAAGACAAAATATACACTAAAGTACCTCTGTTTGCACCCTTTCGGGTGACCACTCCTGCCTTACATTTATTATTTCATGCCCCCCCCCCCTCACTCATCTAAAAAATAACCCCTTGAATATTGTGCGCTTTTTTCCGACCACTTATGGGTACATATTTACATTTTAATAAAATTTAAACGTTCAATTCATTAGTACTCATTTAATGGTGATTGACTGTCATATGGAAGATAAGAGATGGTACTCAAAAGTGTAGGGTACCCTATTTCGAAACAACTTGCCTTTAATTTTATTATATTGCAGTATGATCAGCGATCCTTGTTCTTGTTTAGTAAAACAATATAGTTAATTTGATATATTGGTAATTGTATAATATTTTTTTTTCTCCTGAAGAAGTATATGTGCGTGAAAAAATGGAGGAGGATATCTTAGTCCGTTCTCATAATGGCTAAACTCTACAAGTACGTAACCATGCAAAACAGATTATACAGTACTTATGAATATTTCACAGTGCCAAATTCTCTTTGGTCATTTGAGATTAAAATGAATGGATACATTGTACTGCCTTGTGTATTTAAGGTAAACACTACACGTAGGGTAATCTGTCTAGGGGATGTCTTGGGGGGAGAACTTTCTAAGGGGTTCAAACGCGTATTCACGTGAGATCTAGAGAAAACCGCCCAAAGTTCCCGATCGACAGCCGCGCGGTAGGCTAGAATACTTGAATGACTGGTGACAATACTGATGATACTGAATTCTCAGAATCAATTTTTGATGTTTTGAATGTATAAATAGAACAAATGAAATGCTAATTACTAAAATACAAGTGCTGTAAAATATATAAAATAACGTCACTGTTTATTTAGTATTTTGCTTAATATTCTTTAAATATGACAATTTATCTAATAGAATACTTACTCATTTTACCATTTCACGTCATAGGACAAACTGCTCCTATATGCCTATATTCCTATGCGATAGGAAAAACTTAAAAAAGAAAAATGTTATGGGAATATGTTTTATTAGGGGAAACATTTTAAAAATTTATTAAATGTGTACAACTGTACTTGTAACTAGCACAATGCAAAGTGACTAAGAAAATTTAAAATCCAAAATGTACTATGCTTATAACTATTTAAAATCAAAAATTATTCATTTTATGACCTGACCCTTTTTTTATATTGTTAAACCTGACACTAGTTTGTTGAATTAAATAAGTGCAAAAATATTATCTGCTTAGCACACAAAAGGTCACTGTGAAAATTATATTTAAGCTATGTTACAGCACTCCCAAAACATTTATACATGGACATACATGGTTGCAAAAAATAAAATGAAATATATATAAATAAATAAGCTAATTTATATCGCCTTCATTTTAGGTTTTCTCTTTCCAATGTTTCGCGTAAAGAAGGGAAAAAAATAATAAATAAAATAAAAGAATTATTCTTCGAAAAGCTAAGCATGTTTAATTGCATGATTGGTTCAAAATTCTTCAAATGGTTCAATCTTTTTTATATCAAAAGTTTATATAAAATAAAACAAATTTCATAGATGGGGCCCTCAAATCCATCAATGCCCGAGGCTCCCGTTGGTCATAATCGGGCCCTGCTTTCGTGAGGTACTGCATCTTTAGAATTGTATTTGTTTGCATCATTAAATTTATTTTAAGAAAACGAACACGGCGGGAGGAATCCTCCCCCCTTATGTAAAAATTAATTACATTTTATTAAACCAAAGCTTTATATATATGTGCAAACTTGAAGTATGTTTAAAAAAATAATACTTTACATAAAAATATATGTAAAAACCATTTACAAAAAATCATAAGCAAAGTTAACAAGCGAGAATTATTTCCGATGAATCTGACGATCGTTAAGATTGAGATTGTATAAAAATTTGCAAAATTGTTTGTTTCATTTGATAATTTCACATACGTATAAAAAAACGTCATACATACATTAAATATGTATAAAAGAATTTTTATTCAATTCTATTTCCAATCATCAAACCTGTCGGAAACTTAAGATTGCTTTTATTGCAAAGCTTACACTGAATTTCATTAACGGGCATTTAAATTTTTATACTTTTATACCTCATCTTAATTAAAACATGGATTTTTCATTAAATTTTTTACTTAAAAAAAGAAAAAGTCAATTTGGGGAAAAGAACAATTTGGGGGCCCGGGCGCTTGCCCCGAATGCCCTCCCGAAAATCAGGCCCTGCCTCTTACTGAGGAATTTAGAGGGAATAAAGTATAAGAGTATGTAATATTTGAAAATTAGGCTTACGCGCCTAAAAATCACGTATAACTATTTTAGAGATTTGGGAGGCCCTGACTTTTCGGGCGCCCCCTTGCGTCGCGGGGTTTCTGGGATCCTCCGCTGCGTTACTACGTAAGATTGCTGGAAAATAAATAATCAAATTACTCTTATTATAAAGTTGTATATCCACTTTTGAATGCCTCACCGGGGCCCCCTTGAGCCCGGGGGCCCTCGGCGATCGCCTACCTGGCCTGTCCGGGCCTGCATTGGTATTTTTGACAGTTTTAATGCCTATTTAATTGCATAGAGCTGTTTCACCTACGTCATTATCACTACCTTACACCTTAGCAACCAACTTTTTTTGGAAAAATTTCAGTGACGTCACGTGAAAATACTTTTTTCTTCTTTTCTAATTTTGTTTTCCGTAGTGCCTGGGCGCCTTGCGCCCTCAACTACGCTCATGAAACTGTATTGGCAGGGGCTATGCATAAATGGTTACAGTACCACAAAATAATGACGAGTAGGGGGGGGGGAACAAAAAATAAACACTCATAGTAAAAATATAATAACACTACATGATTGCTTGAGTTCATGTACACTAAAATTAAATATTAAAAAGAAAACACTAACTGAAGAATAGTATAAACACTGGGATACTGAACAAGTTACTACACATGATAAAAATACTCTGGGGAGACACCTAAGTGCTCTCCTCCGAAAAAAATAAAAAAGTCTGAAATTTTTTTGGATTTAGAATTTTTCTAATTTTTTTTATACATGAAAAAACATTTCTTGCGGCTGGCACTTCCGAAACGGAAAAAAAGGCTGATTCTTAAATCAGAGGTAAACCCTCACAACTAGTGGCCACAGTGGTTACTGTTGCACTTGGATGGAGGAAAAAGGGGAGTGTAGCCTACGACCACACTGTGGGCGGGGCACAGGAGGGGCTTGATTCTGGGATATTCAAGACTTGGGACCCTCTTAAAAACTGCCTGCAGATTTACTGCTGCACTTTGAAAAATACAAGATACTGAATCATTAAAGTAAACAAGAAGACAGAGAAAAAAGATTAAATATAAGTAGAAATAACTGTGCCAGCGCGCGGCCTACGTCTATTTGTCATATCATGGGAGTTGTACATTGGTAATTGATTTAAAGCTTCGTTATTAATACTAGGGATATTTTCAAAAAGTTAAGATTGAGCATTTCAATAAAGTTAGGCAAAGTTGGAATATTAATTTCTTTATAGATGTGGGTGTTACGAACATAGTAAGGGATGTCAGCTATTTGCCTAATTACCCCATTTTGGGCCTGACATAATTTAATTAAGTTAGATTTAGCTGCACACGACCATGATTGACAACTATACGTAAGAATTGGTCTAAGAAAGGAACAGTAAACGAGACACTTGTTATTAAAAGATAATGCACTATTCCGAGCCAGTAGGGGGAAAAGAATATTTTTAGCCGCTCGGAATTTATTAATAGAGTTACTGATGTGTTGTTTAAAAGTGAGTTTGGAGTCTAAAGTGACTCCTAGATATTTACAAGTATCAGACCATGGTAGGGGGGTGTTATTGAAAATAATCTGGTATTTGCTTCTGGTAGATGGAGTGATGTTAGAAAACAAAACTGCTTCTGTCTTGTCAATGTTAACTGCTATTTTCCATTTATGGAGCCAGTGGCTAATGAGTTTAAGGTGTTTATTTAAATAATTAATTGCGTACTTGATGTTTCTTGTAGAGGTGAAAATAGCAGCATCATCGGCGAAAAAAGCAGTGTTTGTATGAGGATGGGTGGGAAAATCGTTAATATAGATATTAAAAAGTGTAGGGGAAAGTACAGAGCCTTGTGGTAATCCACTTAAACAGTAATGTAGATGGGAAAGCTCGTTCTTGACTTTAACCCTAAAGTTTCTATTGGTGATGTAAGTATAAACTAAATGGATAAGAGAAGGAGGGAAGTTATAGTTAATGAGTTTAAAAATTAGGCCTTTTAACCAAATCTTATCATATGCTTTTGCTACATCGAGGAAAACTGCAGGTGTGTGTTGCTTAAGTGATTTGCCAGTGGTGATTTTCTCAACAAGTCTATAAACCTGGTGCGGGGCAGATAGGTGGGGGCGAAAGCCAAATTGATTAGCAGTAATCAGGTTATTGTCATTAATATGGTTGTTGACTTGTTGGAGGATAAAATACTCAGCAATTTTGCTTAATGAGTTTAATAAACTAATGGGTCTATAAGAGCTGGCAATATCTGGGGGTTTCTTAGGTTTTTGAATAGGGACTATTATAGCAGTTTTCCAATCCCTGGCAGTGGTGGCGCTAGACTTTCCCCGACGGGGGGTTGTTATGATCTGAAAAATGTTTTGAAAATAATGTTTGTTCTAGCGATCTATGAGTAGTAAAAACAAATGTAGTTGTTATGATCTGAAAAATGTTTTGAAAATAATGTTTGTTCTAGCGATCTATGAGTAGTAAAAACAAATTATAGAGTAATATTTTGTGTAATGTTTAAGTGGTACTACTTATCTTTTGGGTTTGTTTATTATTTCTTTCACGGCACAAACTTTCCGATTTCGCAGTTTGTTTTGATTCATTTTGCGCGCTAACGTCAAAACAGGTTGCCAGATCGGATGAACAAAACTTTTTCCTTTTGATACGTGGTATTGGTATGATTGTAACTTTTGATAAATAATTAATGTTAGAAATGTTTATATGTGTTTTTTAAAATCGAGCCGACTTTTCCTTTTCTTTATGCCGACAAATTTTTTTTTCTTAAATAAATTTTTTGATACAAACATCATATTTTGGCTTTGTAAAGTGTTTGCTAAATTTTAAGTTTTGGTTTAAAAAGTTTTTATGCTAAAATTTTCTCTCCGTCTTTAACTTTTATTCTGCCTTTTCTGTTTTTTTTTCTTTTTACCTTTTTTTTCCCTGCATCATTTCACATAATTCGATAGATTGGATGAAGTTTCGATACAGACATCGAAATCGGCGGAGGAACACAACCACGTGCAAGAAAAAATGTAAATGCCTCAAAATACATCAATTAACCAACGAAATAATTAAATTTCCTTTTAATGCAACGTAACTTCACCAAATAAATAAATTTCACTTAAAATTTTATGCACTAAGATATGAAAAAATTAAAGTTCATGAATGAACTTGATGGTCGGATGAATACAGAAGTGAGAAGGCAGAGAAGGGAAAAGCGAGCGTCAGAGAGCGAAGTCTCTCTCTTCCTCTTCGAGTGGCTGTTACCTACGGACGGAAATCGGGACGTGATTTTTTTTTTTTTTGGAGAGAAGCCAAGAGATGATGTGGTTGACTCGAGGCATGGAACCGGCGACCTGAGACTACACACGATGGGGGCCCCCAGATTCTTTCACCAGACGATAAGTCATTCCCTTTTCTTTTCTTTCCCTTTTTCTATTTAATTTTTTTTGTTTCTTTGTCGGCTTTTAAAAAAATATAACTTTAAGTGCACTTAAACAAGGGAA
Organism: Cheiracanthium punctorium; assembly: GCA_038373885.1. NCBI lineage: Eukaryota > Metazoa > Arthropoda > Arachnida > Araneae > Cheiracanthiidae > Cheiracanthium > Cheiracanthium punctorium. The sequence goes on from JAWZYV010012456.1 coordinate 7,087, forward strand.
CCTTAAAATGTTTGTAATAATGGGTATTTTAAGTTTGAATATTGTAAAAGAAAATGTGTTTCCATGAATTTGTTTTTTTTGAGTTAATTTAAAATAAATGTAAGATTTTAAAGTTTAACAGAGTGTTTTCTTCATTATTTCTTTGTCTCGTTACTGGGTCTACAATGACGTCGTTGCGCCATTTTTCTTTTTCAGCGTAATGCACAGATTGAACCTGGGTCTTTTGGGCGGCTTAACACTTTTAAACTATACGATTATTTCGGCCTCTATGCCATTTGTTTTAGGAAAAGAAATTGGTTTATTTGATATTTTTATTTAACTTTAATTTAGGTGTGTTTGCAAATTTTAACTTAGGCTTCGTGAAGTCATGGCATACGAAAATGGTGCCGTGACATTTTTTAAATTTTCGGAGTCTGTGTTTAGCTTTAATAAGGAATAATGAAGATAATACTCTGATATTTTTTATGGTTTTGTTTTGTGCCGTGAGGGGAAATAATTTTTTTTCAATAATTTTAATTGAACTTGATTTTGTTTGAGGTTTGAATAATGTCGGCTCAGGACAGCGATGAAGAGGGGCCCACTGTAAATGAAAATGTTGTGGTTTGCCCAGCCTTTACGGAATTCATTCCGCTTATTAACCCCTTTTCGGGAAATAATAGTAATGTAACAATTTATGATTTCTTTGATAATTTAGAAGAGGTTAAGCTCCATGCAGGATGGACCGCCGTACAAACACTATTTGTCGCTAAGACTAAATGTATCGGCGAGGCACGCGAATTCTTACGTTCGCAGCCACAACTTAAACAAGCAAACTATAAAGATTTTAAGACAGCGCTGATCAATCGATTTGGGAACAAAACACAGGACAACTCTTTACTTTTGTTTACCACAGCTACTCAGGGAATTAACGAGTCGGCGAGAGCCTTTTTGACGCGCGTACAAGGCTTATCGCATAAATGTTTTAGTAACAATGAAGAAGTAAGAAATAAAATGTTGACAGCTCAGGTCATTCAAGGCCTCAGTCCAGCAGTTAGACGTTTTGTCATGTCACAGAAACATGACACCTTCGAAGAAATGTGGGACTTAGTTCTTCAAGAAGAACAATGTACCGCTTTGGACAGGGCTACTTCATCAGTCCATTTAGCTCAAGCTGAAATCAAGCCATCGGTAGTTGAATCTGAACTCAAGGAGATAAAAGCCCTGATGCAGAACTCCTTATTAGAAACGGACAAGCGCGTAGCCGACCTCCAGGAACAAATTAATGATTTAAAACTAATGTTGGGACAAAGAAAAAATAGTGAAATAGTTTGTTATTCCTGTGGAGAGAAAGGGCATATCAGCCGTCGTTGCACGCGTAGGGTTTCTCAGAATTATCCACCTAGAAATAATTACAGGGAGAGACCGGGAAACTAATTGAGGGGCGAAATAGCGAAGCGCCGCTACTTTCAGACACGTCCCCAGAGCGCATAGGACTTGGGAATTTTGGTCATATGTCAGTTTTGCCTTTAATTCCCATAAACCTACAGGAAGAAAAGATTTTTGCTTTATGTGATACGGGAGCCTCTGTCTCCATTATTAAAGATAAATTCGTAAACGATGCCTTAATAAGTAATAAAATAAAAAGTGTAGAAGAGTGCAATGTGAAAATAATTGGGATTTCTAATAATATGATGGTTTTAGAGAAGAAAGTTAAATTAGAAGTTTCTATTGATAAAAGTAAAGTTATTGTTGAATTTTTTTGTTGTAAGGATAATTTTATGTCATATGATGCTATTTTGGGTGCAAATTTTTTTTCTAATAACAAAATTAAGATAGATTTTGAGCAACACACAATTTCTAATGAAAATTTTAAAATTAATTGGTTTGACACTCGTACAGGTTACAATGTTAATTGTCTAAGAGATGTTCATGAGACAGGTTATACTATTAGTAAACATATAATTCCTCCAAGATCTGAATTAATTATCTCTGTCACTACCAAAAACAGTCTCAAACTTGCTGAAAATGTATTAATACAACCACATAAACATTCTCTTTCTCAAAATTATGTTATATCATGCTCAATAAATACTGGTAGTGATAATGGTACATATTTTGTTAAAGTTGCTAATTTTTTCGACACTCCTATTCACATAAACAAAAATTGTAAATTAGTTAACATTGAGCCTGTACTAGATGTTGTTAATGATGCTGAGGCAGAGGTTAACGTAGTTAATGAATTTTTTGATGATGATTGTGAATTGTTTGGGGGTAAATTTGATTTATCTCATTTATCGGGGGCTCAAAAAGAGAAATTAATGCAATTGTTGAACAATCATAAACATATTTTTGCTGAGTCAGTTAAGGAGCTTTCGGGTTGCAACACTGTAGCACACAGGATTTATTTGTCAGATGACATACCCGTTAGGCATAAGCCATATAGAACTCCCCACGCCCTACGAGACGAATTACGCACACAGATTAATCAACTGCTCGACACAGGTATCATTTCAGTCAGCGACTCTCCTTACTCTTCACCAGTTATACTTGTTAAAAAGAAGAACAACACTTATAGACTTGTTTGTGATTATCGTAAACTTAATTTAAAAACTCAACCTCTTCCTTTTCCTTTACCATTAATTTCAGACCTTTTAGATACTTTGGAAGGAGCTAAATTTTTTTCTTCGTTAGATTTATGTTCAGGGTATTGGCAGATGAATCTCCACCCTGGTGATAGACACAAAACAGCTTTTGCCACAGATTTCGGATTATTTCAGTGGAATAGACTCCCTCAAGGATTAAAGAATGCCGCTTCGTCCTTTCAGCGATTGTTAGAAATTGTTTTGGCTGGTTTGAAAGAATGGAACATTAACACCTATTTAGACGATTTAATTATTGCATCTAAAACCTTTGATGAACATCTAGAGAAATTAGATATGGTTTTTAAAAGACTCGGGGACCATAATTTAAAAATAAATCCTGCAAAATGTCAACTTGTCAAAGATAAGATCACTTACCTGGGGTTTCAAGTCGAAGAGGGTAAACTTTCACCTGATACCAGGAATGTTGAGGCAGTTCAGAACTTTCCCGTTCCGGGTAACAAAAAGCAGGTCAGGTCATTTTTGGGATTGTGTAACTTTTATCGAAAATTCATTAAAGATTTTGCAAATATTGCTATACCTTTAACCAACCTAACAAAAAAATCTGTGGATTTTAAGTGGGATACTTCAGCAGATCAAGCTTTCAACCAATTAAAATCCGCCTTAATTTCATACCCCTGTTTACTTTTGCCTGATACAAAGAAAGAATTTATTTTACATACTGATGCTTCGGGTTTTGCTATTGGAGCTGTACTTAGTCAGGAAGGGCCTGATGGACAAATACATCCTGTGGGCTATGCTAGTAGGAGATTGAAAGATGCAGAGACGCGTTATAGTGTTTTTGAAAGAGAAACTCTTGCGGTAGTTTGGGGAATTAATAATTTCAAACATTATCTTTATGGACAAAAGTTTAAACTTTTTTGTGATCAAAAGTCCCTCTCCTATGCCCTCACACTGAAAGATGGTGGCAGAATTACCCGTTGGATTTTAGCTTTACAAAATTATGACTTTGAAATTTTTCACACTCCTGGGAAACAAAATGTGCCAGCTGACACTTTGTCCAGAACAGTAAATCTCATCGACACAATGGTTCAAAATTTTCCTTCTTCCCGTATTAAGAGCCTTCAGGACGAAGATAGTAAGTGTAGAAGTATTCTTGATGAATTGAGTCAATCTGAGGAGGTAGAACATAAGGGAATTAAATTTTTTACTAAAGATGGTATTTTATTTTGTGTGAATGACAAACCCAAAGAAGGTGCGGTCATCACAGATAGGTTAGTCGTTCCAAAGACTTTAATTAAAGAAGTTTTGACGTTAGGACATGATTCAATGACAGTGGCACACCCAGGTATTAGGAGAACAATTACCCGAATTAGACAAAATTACTTTTGGTGGAACATGAATCACCACATTAAGAACCATGTAAAGTCATGTCAATCTTGTATAGAAAGACGTGGATATGTAGCCAAACACAAGGCTCCTTTACAGAGAGTTCCAGTGACTAGTAGACCTTTTGAACGGATTGGTATGGACGCTGTAGGCCCTTTGCCCATTACTGAGTCAGGACATCAACACATCATTGTAATCAGTGATTATTTCACGCGTTGGGTAGAAGCTTATCCAGTTAAGGACCTGCAGACTGAGACTGTTGCTTTAATTTTAGAGCGTTTTATTTGCACTCACGGAATCCCAGAACACCTAATTACAGATAGATACAGCTCATTTCTTTCGGACAGCATAAAAAAGGTTTATTCGAAATTAAACATTAAAAAACAGTACACCACCAGTTATCATCCCTCGGCAGATGGCGTGGTTGAACGCGTCAATGCCACAATAGTCAACTCTTTAAAGCACTTAGTTAATGAGACTGCAAATGAATGGGACAAATACTTACATTTTGCTCTTTTGGCCTATAGAACTGCAATACATTCCACCATTAAAGACACTCCTGCTCATTTAATCTTTGGTAGGGATTTAATTTTACCCATTCATTTAATTAACAATCCACCTTTAAGAAGTTATGCGGATCAAAGGGAATTAAGTGAGGATATTGAACTTCGCCTTCAGAGAGCTTTTAAACTTGTCCATGAAAATCTTATCAAAGCTGCTGAAAAACAAGAGAGTTACAGGAGTAAAGTTTGTAAGGAGAAGGGCATTGTTGTAGGAGATCTGGTCATGCTTTACACTCCATCTATTAAAGCGGGGAAGGGGAAGAAATTTTCGAAGTTTAATGAGGGGCCTTACAGAGTTAAAAAACAGACTAGTAATGTAAATTTTGAAATAGTACATATTAACAACCCAAATGACATACAACATGTACACGTGGACAGACTAACTAAAATTCCTGAACGTATAATTTTTCCATCTTTACCTGAAGAGCTCATTGAGGATGACAATAGCGATGTAGAAAATGTAACTGATAAGTCAAATGAACCAGATCTCCCCGACAATCCTTTCCCCACACCAGTTAGGCGTCGTTATAGAATTGTCACAAATAGCAACAGGAAAAAGACTACTACTACACAGAGGTCCACTTCAGGGCAGACTCAACAACAGATGCCAGTCCAGTCCAGTAGTAGGAGCATACAGCAACCTGTGTCCAGACCAGCAACAAGGCAACATTCATACTCACTTCGCCCAAGGGACTCTAGAGGTTTTGTGAAAAGTTAATGTTATTAAAATGATGGACTTTTACATTTTGATTGACAAGTTTTTTTTTATATATGTATTTTGGTATTGAGTATTATTTTATGTATTTTCTTTGTATGTCTTTGGTAGTATCTGTATTACAACACTGTTATTTAGGGCCCTAATATCTGTTGCAAGATATGTAAAAGTTTTTTTTTTGCTATTAATTATAGGAGTAGCTAACCTAAATGAATTGATAGTAGGGAGGTTCTTTTATGTAGACTGCGAACTGATATTAACAGTGTAATTGTAATTGTTTTCTTTCATTTAGGAAGAGAAATTTTTTTTTACCTTTTAGTTAATGTCAAGTATGGTGTAAATTTTTTCTTTATTTTTGTGGTTAATGCCATCTTTTTGAGTTGAATAATGTGAAACTAATTTTTTTTTCTTGCTGGGAGTCCTACAGTTCTCATCAAAATTTTTCTTTCATGATGTGATATAAATATTTTTTATATATATATACCTTAATGTTTTGAGTAATCAATGTAGTCGGGTAGTTTTGCAATTTGGGTAAAGCTGTGATATTTTAGTTTTTTTTTATATTTCATTCAAATGTTTTGTGGCGTGTAAAGCTCAATTTTGAGCATTTATGTTTTCTCATTTGTTATTTTGAGAATCTTTTTTTTTCCTTTTGTGAGGATCATATGGTGTGGTTAAAGAGCTGTTGGTTTTGGTGTAAAGAAAAAAAAAAAAAAGTTCCTTTTTTTTTTTAAGGTGAGGGGAAGGTAGTTGTTATGATCTGAAAAATGTTTTGAAAATAATGTTTGTTCTAGCGATCTATGAGTAGTAAAAACAAATGTAGTTGTTATGATCTGAAAAATGTTTTGAAAATAATGTTTGTTCTAGCGATCTATGAGTAGTAAAAACAAATTATAGAGTAATATTTTGTGTAATGTTTAAGTGGTACTACTTATCTTTTGGGTTTGTTTATTATTTCTTTCACGGCACAAACTTTCCGATTTCGCAGTTTGTTTTGATTCATTTTGCGCGCTAACGTCAAAACAGGTTGCCAGATCGGATGAACAAAACTTTTTCCTTTTGATACGTGGTATTGGTATGATTGTAACTTTTGATAAATAATTAATGTTAGAAATGTTTATATGTGTTTTTTAAAATCGAGCCGACTTTTCCTTTTCTTTATGCCGACAAATTTTTTTTTCTTAAATAAATTTTTTGATACAAACATCATATTTTGGCTTTGTAAAGTGTTTGCTAAATTTTAAGTTTTGGTTTAAAAAGTTTTTATGCTAAAATTTTCTCTCCGTCTTTAACTTTTATTCTGCCTTTTCTGTTTTTTTTTTCTTTTTACCTTTTTTTTCCCTGCATCATTTCACATAATTCGATAGATTGGATGAAGTTTCGATACAGACATCGAAATCGGCGGAGGAACACAACCACGTGCAAGAAAAAATGTAAATGCCTCAAAATACATCAATTAACCAACGAAATAATTAAATTTCCTTTTAATGCAACGTAACTTCACCAAATAAATAAATTTCACTTAAAATTTTATGCACTAAGATATGAAAAAATTAAAGTTCATGAATGAACTTGATGGTCGGATGAATACAGAAGTGAGAAGGCAGAGAAGGGAAAAGCGAGCGTCAGAGAGCGAAGTCTCTCTCTTCCTCTTCGAGTGGCTGTTACCTACGGACGGAAATCGGGACGTGATTTTTTTTTTTTTGGAGAGAAGCCAAGAGATGATGTGGTTGACTCGAGGCATGGAACCGGCGACCTGAGACTACACACGATGGGGGCCCCCAGATTCTTTCACCAGACGATAAGTCATTCCCTTTTCTTTTCTTTCCCTTTTTCTATTTAATTTTTTTTGTTTCTTTGTCGGCTTTTAAAAAAATATAACTTTAAGTGCACTTAAACAAGGGAACCTTAAAATGTTTGTAATAATGGGTATTTTAAGTTTGAATATTGTAAAAGAAAATGTGTTTCCATGAATTTGTTTTTTTTGAGTTAATTTAAAATAAATGTAAGATTTTAAAGTTTAACAGAGTGTTTTCTTCATTATTTCTTTGTCTCGTTACTGGGTCTACAATGACGTCGTTGCGCCATTTTTCTTTTTCAGCGTAATGCACAGATTGAACCTGGGTCTTTTGGGCGGCTTAACACTTTTAAACTATACGATTATTTCGGCCTCTATGCCATTTGTTTTAGGAAAAGAAATTGGTTTATTTGATATTTTTATTTAACTTTAATTTAGGTGTGTTTGCAAATTTTAACTTAGGCTTCGTGAAGTCATGGCAGGGTCACCACTCCCCGACGAGGGGGCACAAATATACATGTACATATGCTAAGTGGCGTATCCAAGAGGGGGCTTTGGCCTCCCTCTTGGATGACATTTTTGTCACCAGGTATGGAAATTTGCAACGATTTGCACCACTTGAAAATATTTTACTTTAGAAAGTGATTTGTTCACAATAAATCATTTTCTAAACTAAAATATACAGGATACAGATAAGTTTAGAGGAGATGGAGGACAATATAATGTTTTGTATTGTGAAATATTTCCAGGAATCGGATCGACATACATAATCGGACACCCAGGCCCCGGATATTTTCAAAAACCACTCCACAATCTTTCCTAGTAGATTATTATTTAAACTGACCCTAATTAACGTATCTCAAAATCCTTTTACATTACACAAATATTTCCCCAAGGCCTCAGCAAGCAAAAAATTTCGGTGGATGGAGGGGATTTGTAGTGCTAAAATTAAATTAACTGACCTCTAGAATCAACGCAAATAAACTGATAATGCATTTACTGAAATTTTGGACTGGGGGGGGGGGTCAAACCCACATGATTCTCTCCCCTGTTAACGACCTTGCACGTTTCTGTAAAATCTCGAAAGCTACTTTTAAGAGTTCTTCAGGTTAACGCTTAAAATATTTCACATGAATGAAATTCTTTGAAAAAAGTTCAGCGAAGAAAGTTCTACGTATTTTTTTTCCCCCCGCAGAAAATATATCAGAAAAAAAAGTTTTTTGCGCAAGAATATTGCTGTAAATTCCCTGAAATTTTTTTTTATAAATTAAGCATGACTAAATTTGCACGCTTTTACACAAATTGCAGTTATTTTTAAAAATTAAGAGATATATGTAAATTTAATTACAGCTTAACTTCGATATCTCGAAATCGAAATTCTTGATATCTCAATAAATGTGTTTTCCCTTACAAATTGAATCCCGCCCCACCAGTAGCATCTGGGAGACGGAAAGTGCGTGGTTCGAAACTAGGTCCGTCCGCCAACCTAACCGTTCGGAGTTTTCCGAAACTTTGCATAAATACGGGTTAGGACCTCTTAGAAAGTCCCCCACGAGGGCAAACCCACCCCGGCCTAGATGCCTAGCGTAGATAATTGGCCGTAATTTACATTTTCATTTACAAACTGATTCTCTTTAATTTCAACTCGTTATCTTAAAAAGTCTAGTGTTTCTGGCGAACACGTTTTGCTGTAAAAATATTAATCGAATTGTTATTTTATGCAATATTAATATTTTAAATCACAATAAAGTGAGAAAAATGCAATTGAAATGTTCATAGGTAGAACCACTTTACAACAAAAATTTTCTTTTGAGAAAAACGATTTTGAAGGCGCGCAGTAAAGTGGCATACCGAAACTTTATCGCTTGTTTCTACGGCTTTAAAAAGATTCTACTTTCATAATAATTCATGTGGTGATAGTACTTACTGAAAGCTAAAAGATGCCACCGCATCTCAATTTCGAAAAAAATTGTTGTGAAGTGTACCCATGGAAGCTTCAGTTCATAATAATAATAATAATAAATTATAAAAATCTCCTAAAGAGAACGTAAATATATGCGCTATTAAATTTTTTTATAAAGTCAAGCACTCATGAAGAAAATTAACCACTTTCTTTTAAAATCTAAAATAAAAAATATCGTCAGAAAAATATAATCGGTCAGCTTATAATTTGCCAAGACACACAAAAAAAATAATTATTTTTAGCGAAACTAACCTTGATAAAAATTCACTTTTTTGTAATACTCCAAGATAGTTTTGAACGAGGTTTCCACAAACGTGATGAATAATTTTATAAAGCAAGCTCATTTACTAATAATTCATAGTGAAAGTGTCACTTTTAAAATTTCAACATTAACAAAAAAGAGTTTAATATTATGTTTATTATTCGCCTTATTAATTAATCTGTTTAAAAGTTAAAGAGTTGAATTCTGATCCATATAATTCTGTAACTCAAAAATCAGTTTAGAACACATACTATTAGTTTATTTTAATAGTTTATATTAATGCTGGTTCCATCCATGGATTCAATAGCGATTTGTATAAAGATTCAAAATAAGAGAAGTTGCGGTGGCTTACGATACGCCACTGTATATAACATACAAATCTACACGCAAATATAAAATTTTTATTGTATTTATTTTATTTACTTATTTTACAGGATAAAAGTGAAATTTTCGGAAAGACGATATAGACACTGTATACCATAATTTTTATTTACTTTGCAGTAAAATAACTGAATTAAAATTCACAAAAGTTAGTTATTTTTTCCACAATGATATAAAAATTAAATTGTCAGTCAAGATTAATCAGTTTCCTTTAACTTATATTCCATTTTTACATCTATCCACAGCCATCTTCATACTAGACTGGAGAGGGCTTTGGTCTATCAGAGGGGCTGGTTATTATTATTATTTAATTTTTAAAAATTTTTCTTTTTTACCCTAAGCAAAATGTAATAAATTCTAATTCCCTTTCAGCTGTTAATCTTCTTGGTGTGCATAGCTATGAACTCTTAGCTAAAGAGGGCCGGTTAATCCAGTTAGATTTCTCTATGTAGTGCGAATTCTCACTCGTTGTATATGTAAAGTATGTTACCAAATAAACAAACTATGTAGTTGACTAATTCTTAAATTACAAAAAAATAAAAATAAAAACAAATCTTACTGCTAAATTTTTATAAAGATTAAATCGTGCATATTGTGTTCAATTGAATCTATTTATAAATAAAAAGTATATTTAGAATTTATTCAAATTTGCCCTCTAAGAAACAGAAAAGTATTAATTTTATTTTATTTTATTCGGAAGAAGTTAAAAGTTAAATTATCTAATTAACCACTTAGTTATAAAAATATTTTTTTACTTTCTCAACAGTTATAAGAGTTCAAGTAAGGATTACTGTGATAAAATAATTTTAAAGACATAGAATACTTATTTTATAAATTGCATAACACACTAACTTATAAATAAATAAAATACGACCAGTTTAAAATATTTCTAATTAAAATGAAAATTTTTAGTTAAAGCGTTTAAATATTCATAGGTTTATACATATTTTGAATGCCAGAGATGATGAACTGTAAAATAATTTTATAAATATTTTGTCATGTCAAATTATTACACAAGTAAATATACATTTTAAAAAGTTTCCGTAGTAAACAAAATCTGAAATTTCTTTTCGCCCGAGTCGTAAATCTCTTTAAAAAATATCAATTAAGACTTATAAATTTTGCAGCTCTATGAATAAAAGTAATACAATGGGAAATTTTATTTTACATTTATGACACAAAAGCTTTTTTGTGAATTAAAAGACTGTTAATTTACATACAATTACATTAAATCTGTGTTTAATTTAAATTTGCATTAATGCAATTTGAAAGTTTATAAAAACATACCTTTTGTCCTCACTCCAATTACTTAATCGTATTTAGATAAATATACAAAAAAAAAATCGAAACTGCAACGAAAGAATATATTTTAAAAATGTATATCCTGTCCTGTTATTTAGCGGGAATGACATATAATGGGGTGAACAAACATGTTACTTATCAATGGTTTAAAAGCAAGAGCACATTTAAAAGTACTCATAGTGTTTAAAAGACCAATTAGGAGAAAATTTAGATTAATTCATAGAGTACTCAGACAGTTAATATAATTTAAAATACAATAATGTTGTACAACATTTCATAGTATCAGAATGTGAGGTCATAAAGTCCGACTTCAGCTTCAACTCAAAAAGTTATGACTCTGGGTCCGCAGCCATGATTAAAAGTGCACTCCAAACCATTACGAGCATTCATGTCTAAGGACATTTAATGATACATATGTATCATTAAAATGCTGTTAATAAATAAACTTTAAAGTAGTATTTTAAAATTACTGAGACAGAACAAGTGACTCAGTTTTTGAAATATGTGCTTTATTTTAAAATTATTTTTATTTTTAAATAGCGTAGAATGTGGTCATTCAAAATTTGTGCTCAAAATAGTTTCAATTCTTTTTTATAAGGGGGGGGGGGCAAGGGGGCGCGAATTCCCCCGAGAGGAAAATATTTACTAGTAAAAATACGCTTCAAATAAAATTGCATGTTCATGCAATTCGGAATTGGTATTCAAGCTTTGCACCCTTCCTGAAAAATATTTCTGGATCCGCCCTTGGGCATAGTATATTTGTACAAATACATAACAAAAAGCAAGTGCCTAGAATATATAATTCAATGCTTTAGAGAAAGAAACTGACCATATTTTTAATAATAACATATATTAATTAAAGCTTTTAAACACATTAAAAATATATATATGAATGTAATTTACATATAACTTACTTGAACAGGCGCCAGTCGATTTTGTTTATGAAGATCTGAATGCTTAGTTATCCTATTTTTTTTTTTTTTTTTTTTTTTTTTTTTACATAATCATTATCAAAAATATCACGACATAAAGCACACTGTACTTTATATCTTGTGCTTTTGGCACCAACGATGTTCTTTTTAGGAAACATAAAGCTAAAAGTGAAATTAAACTTTTATAAACTTCACAATGATATGCTATGCTGCCGTAACAAGAAAAAAAATGCCCACTATTCTAAACTCTGTCTAACTCACTGGCACAATAACAAGTGTTGGAAAAGTGATGTACTATGGGTTTGCGAAGAAAAAATAAAAATACACGGGATATTTAGAGGAACCATTTCTTTCTCATCATTCTGTCATTGAGGACCAATAAAAATACAAAAACCGTATTTCTGAAAAAAAGAACATCCACCATTTGCTTGTGTAAGCAAAGCCATACTTCCCTTCCCTCGAAATTTTTTATCTACCCGACTGGTCTAATTAACGGTCACTGTCTCCCCCATCCCGACCACCCACACCCATATTCTACTTTTCTATGGTGTCGGCGACAAAATGCACAATCGTTTAAGCAATTTTAAGCAATTAAAAGAGCCTCGAATAGAAAGTGGTCGCACATGTGGTCTCATAAATTTGTCGTTTGAAGAATAGACTGGCACTTTTGTTACCTTAAGATTGATGTCTTGCTGCAAATCCAGTAAAATGCCTCCTGAGAGTGGGATCACAGATTTCAAGTATACACTATTCGAATTTGAAGTCTCCCCCGCCGTTCGTCAACACATCACAGTATTGGAAGATGCAGGAAGTGGCTGTTTTTCGACAAGAAAAGGATCGCAGAGATAAGAGACGAATGAAAATGGGAAGTAGTTTTAGCCATTATTCAGAAGTTCTGAGGAATATACCCCCCCCTCCACTCCCCCAATGAGCTATCTCCCAGAAATGTAAACATTTCCGCTTCAATCTCCAATACTCATTTGCCTTTCATGTGTATTTAAAAAGTACAAAATTAATTTTTTTAAATCGCAAAATCAAAATTAAAACTCAGCTAAAATATAGATTTCTTCTTATGAAAATTCCCCGACGAATTAATCAAATAGCCCCGATGGGGGGTCACAAGTTCCCCGACGGGGGGGCACGTGCCCCCCCGGACCCCCCATTGGAGCCACCCCTGATCCCTGGGAAAGTAAGAAAATTTAATAATGGCATTGATGAGGTTGGTAAATTTAATTATGTAATTAAGGGTAAGATTTTTGATGGCGAGGTTCGAAATTCCGCTGATTCCAGGTGATTTATTATTTTTAATATTTTTAATCTTAGTGAGAACGTCTAGCACAGTAATTTGAATATCTATTGGTGCTGGGGGCAGTGCTAGGTAGGAATCAACGGTAGTATTTACTTCCGTTTCAGTGTTTGTATCTCTTAAATTGTTGAGTTGGAACTGTGTATCAAGATGGTCAGCGATAGTGTCAGCTTTTTCTCTGTCCGAATACGCAAAGGAGTTATCGCTTTTAATAGGTGGTAAAGGATTAAATTTGCGTCTGATTTTTTTGGTCAATTTCCAGAGGGAATTATCTTCCGTGGAAAGTGAGTCGAGATAACTCGCCCAACGTTGCTGTCTGTACTGGAATAAGAAATCTTTAAGTGTGAAAATACTCTATGGACTGGCCCTTTAAATCTCCCTGAGGTGTTCATGGTACTAGCGCTACAGCGGAAAAAATGCTAACTACCGTATATTCGTGGTTTCCTATTGTTCTCAGTTTCGTCTTGATAGCCGTGAGGAAGATCAGAGAAAGCCATGCTTTGAATGACACCTGGTGGAGTCGAGTCTCGATCTCCACTCCAATATTGTCATGAATTCTGTCTGCTATTATGATGTTGGGTTATTAACCTTGTAAACAAGGCATAAATATTATTGTTTAGCTCTTAAAAGTTTAAATTTTGTAGATCCTGTACTTCCTATGCCTCAGTGTTATGCTCGACCTGAAAAATGTCAATGAATATTGTCTAATTTAACATATCTGGGGTAATGTTATGTACCGATTCATCTCAACATCAGGAAACTTAATTATTATTGTTTTTTTAAATCACTGATTATATTTCACGGAATTAAATGCTGCATTGCATAAATAAACTTCTTTAGTTTGCAGCTATTTAATTTCATTCTAAATTTTCCCGATTTCATGTATAATTGACTTTAATAGTTTTTTTTTTTTTCCGGAGAGAATGAAAAGGTTTAATTTTTCTAAGATAATTTATTTCTGATCAGTATTTGGTCGATTTAATTGAAAATAATGATTTTGTCATTCTATTGTATGTAGTCCTGATTGTTTCTTTTTCTTTTCCCTCTATAGGTTTGTCCTGAATTTCTGAAGAATGTAAAAATAAACTATACTGTTTTCATGGCAAGATCTACATTCGATTTGACTGTCGTATAAAATGATACTTAATAATTCATTCCAAAGTAGTTGTGGTTGGCTTACCTGAAAATAATTTTACATATCTGTATGTTTTCTGTTCTTTTCAGCCTTTTGAGTGTTTATATTTACTTTTATCCTGTTAAATATGGCTCGTTTTCGGCGATATACTTGTAAAATAATTATTCTAACTTCTGTTGCTTGGTTCATGATTGGAGCTCTGGTTCTTATGTATTACACAGAATGTGCAGGCAATAAAAATTTATGTGGTAAAAGAACTGTTGTCGAGAAAAGTTCACATCCGGAAGAAGATAATGTCTCTAAGTCACCCAATGCTCCTAAAGGAAAGTTTACTTGGTGGGAAGCTTCAGGTATTTGATGTTTTCTTTTAAGAAGTTTTAATCGTTTATAAAATATATAGTGTAGTACTGAATAATTAAATATCCTTATCTGTAATTCAAAGTAGTTGTAGTCAAAGATATTTACTGAGTGACAGTGATGTATTTTTATGAAAAAGAGTCTATTTACTGGCATTAAAGATTATATTCTTTTTTGTTTTTATATTGTTAAATATTTATGGATAATCAAATAGATAGATGTTTATTTCTAACTAGCAAGTTCTTCCCACTAGCATCAGCAGGTCAGTAATGGGGACACTTTTTGTGTAAGACATAAACAGAGGTTTGTTTATGTTACACAGATGTTAGTTGTAGGGTTTGATACGTTCAATGATGAGATTCCTTAAACACGAAAACTTTATTGTGAATAGCTATAAAACATAGTAGCTGTTAAACACTTGCATATTTTTTTGTATAGCTATGGAAATCGAGAGCTTTGTTTAAACATTATACAAACATAGTTGCTGTGCAGCAATGACTCAGTTGTAACCTTACAATTTTAAAAGAATCTTCTGAAAACTAATATCCCCAATCTACATCCATGGTTTATGATTTATGAATAACCGCTGAAATTCTTATCATTTATATAGTGGTCTTGTGGAAAGGGCCAGTCTTTAATCTTAGGAATCTCAAAGTGCTATTCCAAGCTAACTGAAATCAGAAATGGAAGACTTGTGATTTTCTTTGAAAGAACATAGTCTGGCCTTGACTAATAGAAGCACATGCTGTCATTTCGTTGGCTGCTGCTGCAAAACTAACTGAAATTATTAAAACTACAAAATTATTTTCCTCATGCACACATTTAAACTCATAACATAAAAAATGAAAAACTGCTAAAAAATGGGGGGAAACGTGGATTTTCAGATTTTTAAAGTAGCACAGATTTTTTTTACATAATTATGAACATTTTGAAGTCAATCACACCAATGGCATGGAATTTATTAGGTGTTTTGGGCATAAATTTTTAATTGTTTTGGACTAATGGCCATAAAAGTTTTGTTTTGATGTGGTGCAACTGGGAATTGTTGCACTTAGGTTTTGCTAGGTTAATAATACTATAACTTTTAAGACTGCTTTTTTGTTTGTTTTCAGTGAGTTAATAATAAAAATAGTTGTTGAATATTATTGAAAAATGTTCTAAGATTTGGGGGTTCTACACTCTAAAATTATCCAGATCTGTTTTTTTTTTTTTTTTTTTTTTTTTTTTTTTTTTTTTTTCCCTGCAAATCTTCGTGGATCTTTTAATGGCTTTTCAGGATAAATCAAAGAAATTAAAAAATAAAATTATTATATTAATTTTTTTTAATCAAGCATACATTTTATTGTTTAAAACTTAATAATTGCTGTTTATTATTTTTAAGGGAATTTTCTTTAGCACAAAATTCCCGTGTTTAAATTACTATTAGTAATTTAAAACTGACCTAATCACAGTTAAATACACAAAATATATGAAAAATATTGATACCATTATGGTAAAATGAAAAGAACAATGGAGGAAAAAAAAGTCTGAAGTTTTGTAGATAAAGAATATGTACTCAGTACGAGCAGCTGAGGATACAGCAACTTTTGATAAGAGTCAAATCAAATGGATGTAACGAATTATGCACCAGTCAGCAAGATGGGTTTACAGAGTTTCACAGCAGTAGAGGATTTTCAGAGCTTTATTTCAAAGGTTTAGATGTTTTTTACTAAACTTTTATCTGTGGGAATGCACAAAGGTTGATTTAAAGAAAAAAATGGCATTGTAATTTTAATTTATGACTTTTTGGTTTCAATGAGTTTTGCATTTGGGAGACTCAAATAATATATAAACAGAAAGATCCGTATCTGCAGATTTAAAAACAAGTTATCTGTTTTCAGATCCATATCTGCGGATCTAACTTTTTAATGATCCAGCACACCTCTAGTACAGTGATGATGAGTGCCTTGTCTATTTTAAGGACTAAATAGAAACCTGGGAAGACTCGAATATTTTTCTTTTTACAATGTGCCTGAGTTCACTTTTTACGACGGAGCAATCAATTTTCAGGTAAAAGGAAGGAGGGGATTACATCCCTTTTCTTTTGCCCATTTGTTACATCAGAAAAACTTGGGTGTTGGAGATTAAGGTAGATGATTCTCCTTACACTCTTGGGGTATGCTATTGGTTGACATCGCTGTATTTTGCACTAATGTGACACAGAATATTGTAGTTAAGTTAATTTTTTTGTTTAATATTTTATTATGAAAATTTATTAAGTGATTGTTTAATGTGCTCATTTCATATTTATGATACAGATTACTTCTAAGAATATAAAAATAAATAAAATTCAAACTGTTCAGAAAGCAATTTTTAAAAGTTTTTACTAATCAAATAAATTAAAATCATGCTTTAATTTTTGCTTTATAAACTAGGGATTTTACTTAACAGCCTTTGGGAAGCAAAACAGTTCTTCAAAATATTGTCCTCTAGCAAGTAGAAAAAAAGACAATAATAATTAAAAAAAATCTGAAATTCTTTCAGATTTTATCTACGTACTCGGCTGGAAGAATTTCAGTTTTTTTTTTTTTTTTAAATCTATTCAATCAATTCTGCCATATAGAGGAAAATGATAACTGTAAGTGCTCATATAGACTCCTGTTTGCATAATTTTGTTGCTGAAAATTGCATCAATTGTTGTTTCACACCTAGTGGCGAAATGTTTTGGATTAGTGCGTATTGGAAAATCTAAAGTATCCATTTCAGTTATGAAATTGTATCCTTGATCGGAATTTAATTCTTTGTTAAAATCTCCTCACTTTATCTTGAATATACGCAATGACCATTTGAACAGCATTGATCTCGTGTAAGCACGGGTAAAGTGTTTCATATTCTTTTTATAAAGTTTTCCTCAATAAAAATCATAACTCCAGATGGCTTTCTGTTTTATAAACCACTGTATCCATTCGACCAAAGTGAATCCTGGTATTGGAAATGATCTGAAGGGATAGTCCATGTTTCCGTTAGCAATATCAAATCACTCTGCACAAAATATGGATCAAATGGAAAAGTGACCATGGCGCACCGCGTAGACAAAAATCCTGTGCTTGAAAGAAATAGCACCCGTGTGCTAATAAATAAAGATTTACACTTAAAATTTAGCAAGTTTTCAAAAGTAGGCAAGGATGTAGCCATATTTAGCTCCGCTACTAGAAAACTATCAATCTGTGTAGTAGTAACTTCAGACATACATTCCTATAAGGTTTACCTACTTTTAACTGTATTACCTGATATTTTAAAAATTATTGGTCCAAACTGAACCAAAACTTATTTTGAATGGCTAAAGTATGGTGGTTTTGATGAAGATAATATTTTTACATAATTTTTTGAATTATACTTTATAATAATTCACAATCGATTAAAAAACAGTCAATATCCTTGGTTTTTATAAATTACTAGCCGCCTCCGGCGACCAGTTGGTTCGCCATCTTAATAAATTTTGTTCGGAGAGAATCCTGTTCCTCACCGGCTTCCTTGGCACTGAAATCTCTCAGATTCTGAATGGAATTTAAAATTAAGATGGTTACAAACAGAAACGGCCCTACAATAAGTGTCGCCCCCTGCTAATAAAAAAAAGATGCCCCCTTTTATGCTCTATTTAGTTTTTGTGTTCGAAATGATGCCCCTTCGAAGCCGGCACCCAGATGCGATGCTTACTGTGTTGGGCCACCCCTGGTTACAAAGTTAAGATGGTTAAATGATAAAAACCTACAAAAAGGAACAAATTATTTTCGTCCTATATAATGCTGAAGAGCTTCTGGATATATTGGCCTTTATCAAAAAACGGAAAGGAAAAAAAAAAAGTTAGAAAATCTGAAACACTTTCAGACTTTAAATACGCACAAAAGTGATTAAAACCGTATTATAAACCATGGGTCTTCCCTATTTTGTTCCTTATTTCATTAAGTTGGAAAGTATATCATTATTCATGAGTGTGATTAAACAAAACTAAAATTGGTATTTCTGACAACCTTTTTCTGGATGTAATACATTAGAAAAACCTCTGTTGTTCGAACCTCGTCAGGGGGAGACCCCCCCCCTGAACCCCCTAAATTTTTAGTTTCATTATTGCCATATTAATTGACTATGTCATTTTATCTGGCATCTCTTTCGAGTATTTCGCCTGGTAACCCTATGTTGAAACTTTCATTATTGTAACCTAGTTATAGAAAAAAACAGGTGATGCCTATTCTACAGCTTACGAAATATTGTAACAATAGATTAAAGCTGTTGTGAACTAATAGTATTTAAATATATGTAAAATTATGTGGCATACTTTTATGTCGCATTTTTGGGACTCATTTTTCATACAATTTTCAATAAAGGGGGTGAGATAAAATGACGACATAGTCATTAATAGATGGAGAAAAGCTGCACAGAAAAATGCACAATTCCAACTGAATGAAAATTTCAAAAACTTATTCTCAGGTGTATTCAGCAGACGATAAATTGCACCAAGCGTTAGAATCATCTCCTTAAAATGGCACATCAGCCGTTTAATTTTTCGCCAAATTAAAAAGTTGTACATTCTAGTCTCAGAAAATTTCTAAATAATATGTTTCTTTTGAGTAGAAAACATTTCATTCCTGCTCTGATTTCCCATGCACACGATATTTTGATTTAAAAACAACCTTACAAATAATCTAGACAAAAAAAATCGTTATTCTTTTATTTTTACTTCAAGAGTCTGAATCATTCAATAAACTTGCCGAATGTGGCAACCTAGATAAGCTTAATCGTCGCTTTTTCCACTGTGGGGTTACAATTACGAAATGGTGGAAAGCAAAAATTAGCCTTTTGCGATGTTTTTTATCGATATCTTCTAAAATTCGAATTTTGAAAAAAATCGCTTTGAGGTGTGTCGGGACCTGTCATGGAGAATTTCCGTATAAAATTTGGTAGGTCTATGATCATCCATCTTGCTACCGAAACACAGACAAACAAACAATAAACAGTTTACACATTGTTTTATTAATATAGATGTGTGTGTGTGTGTGTGTGTGGAATGGGGAGAGGCACACACACACAAAAAAAAAATATCCTTACATTTTTAATTTTATCAGAATTATTACAACTATTAAAATAATTATTCTGTCTGTAATCCCCATAAAAGAAATCTGTGAATGCCTCAGGCATGATTTCACTAAATATTTTTAGAATCATGGCTTAAATTTTCTCTCTATATTAGAGAGGTCATTTTTCGTTGCTTTATTGTTCATGCACTGTCAGTTGAAAATTGATAAAAATTTGTATTTTGAAATGATTTTTTGTGCACGTGTTATTTTCAATGTATGTTATTTTCATATATCAAACAAAAAGCTTTTATTGCCTTTGAACTTTCAATACTTGGGTTCTGTTTGTTTTATTATGTATATGCAGGGTGTCTACCACTCCGGAAAGTCTGGAAAATGGGTCTAGAAAGTCTGGAAAAAACCGTGAAATTGGATAATGGGTCCGGAAAATTCACCAAAAGAATCATTTTTTTTTCGGTATCCTTTTTTTTTAACCCTTCCTATTTGTCAGTCTCGAAACCGAAAGCAACTGCAATGCATTTTTCGGACCGCGAAAGCATCAAGCCATGTGTTTGCATAACGAGGGAAAAATGGGGGCTCATCCATCGTGACGGGAGGGTAAAAAAGCTGTCGTCAGCGCGTGATCATCCGTCTGGTTTGCAATAGAATTTCATTCACTGATTATTTATTTTAACTCAGTGTTCTGGATTTGAAGTGTAGAAAGACGAATGTGGCTAAAATTTGTGCTAGAAGTATCGTGGACGGGATTAGAAGATGATCATACATGATTTATTCAATCATTTTATTTTCCACGTACGTATTTATTTTTATTGCTTAATATTTCTCAATATTTATGTATGCATGCTCGCATATAACACAAGCAATTGACCCCTTTTTTTCTTATAAAGTGTGCGCTCTTTGTTTGAGTCTCGTTTTATTTTTTGAATTTAAAGTATTGGATAGCGTTCAATTTGGAGGACTTATCTCTTCATTAGAATGGTTGCTGAAAGTCCGTCGAAGAAGTCCTCCGGGGAGCCCGGGCCTCCCAGCAGATATTTTAAAACATTAATATTAACTCTAATAACAATAAGATTTAAAATCCCCCCCCCCGGAAATGGAAACTTATATACGCTTCTGGTCCTTCTACCTCCCAAAAGTTAGGAAATTGACTTTCAGAAATTTGGTAGACACCCTGATATGGCACTCTAAGTTAGAAATTATTATATACAATAATAAAGAACATTTTCCAGAATAAAATGAAAGCTGTCTTTTGTTTATGCTGCTATTAAAATTCAAAACTTTCTTTTGGTTGAACTTTTCATTTACGTTTACTAAAGCTTTAAATTTTGAAATCAGTCAGATTATTTGTTATTTTAGAATATAAATCTAACCCATCTCAGTGGCCTGGTGAAATGGGAAAAGCTGTTATCATTCCTAAGGAGGAAGAAAGTTTGAAAAATGAAAAGTTTAAACTGAACCAGTTTAACTTGCTTGCAAGTGATAAAATAGCTCTAAATCGAACACTTCTTGATGTACGAATGGATGGGTATGTATATAATTGTAATTATGGATTGTTCCACTAAAATATTTGAATCTAAGTTAAATAAATAACGGAAGTGCTTTAAAATCATTGAAGTCTACATGAAACCAAAACAGTGATTTTTATCTTCATTATACTGAAGGAATACATAAGGTATACAAGATTTTTGTTGTACACAGTCATAAAATAAAACAGCACATTTTCTTTTCTTTTCTTTCTTTTTGTCTTGAGAAAATGCATGTATGGTAAGATACATGCAGGTACATTCTAAAGTTTGAAACAAAACCAATGGATCACCATTTGCAAAATGTAGATATATAATCATAAGCGTAAAGTTTTCAAAATTATTGGGGGGGGCGGGCCGCACAACCACATATATTCACGTCAGTGGCGTAGCCAAGGGAGGGTAGGGAGGTCATAATCCTCCGCCCATGAGGAATTTTTTGTCATACAAAATGTATATTCTTCACTCCGTTTGTACACCCGTATACATATATGTGAGTTGCAGAAGTCGTAACTCCCCCCCATGAAAAATTTCTGTCTACGCCACTGATTCACGTACATATAACTTACTCATAACTGCCAACTACTACGGAATATAATTAACCACTTTTTCTACCTGAGTTTTCGGCTTAAAATATAGCAAAATTTTTGTGCTGCGCACGCGAGCTGGTTACTAGATTGAAAAAAAAATAATTAAAAAATATACAGTTTACAAAAAATGGTTAATTATATTCCGTAGTAGTTGGCAGCTATGACTTACTATATATAAGTGTAAATTATTCGAGGCGCTCGAGCTCTATAGGTCCATAGAATTCTACACCTATGTAAGGTAAGTATCCATGTTAGTATCTTTCTACCATGTTATAAGTTAAAAATAGAAGCAAAGTAAAAAATCCAAAGGAGGAAAAAACATTTTCGATGAGATAGTGCATTTTAGACACATCTGAACTTTTCTTCATTTCATACTTTACATTGCATAGTCTGATTTTAATTAACCAGAGCCTGGCGAGGGCAGCTTCTCGTAACATTCTGTGTTACGTGGCGTCAAATGAATACTAAATCATGATTGAATTCAAAAGAAGAAAAATCTTAAAAGTACAAGTAAAGGATTTTTTTTAAACGTTTGTAAATGGCGTGAAATACATTTTTTTATGTTAGTATAAATTAGTTTTCTGTATTTAGTGGTAAATTATTGGGTGGGCTCAGCCCCTATTCACAATTTATTGGGGGGGCTCGAGCCCCACAGGCCCATATAACTCTACGCCTATGTATATAATTTACATTTGTTGTGCTATAATTTTTTTGATACATTTCATCCATGTAATTCTATAGGGTTTTAAAGAAATAAGTTTTCTTAAATCGCACTTTCATTTCCTATCATATAACTAACTGAAATGTAAAAACTCTGTCAAAATTTAAATATAAATATGATTTTATTACTACTAAAATTCATTTTTAAGCTGTTTGGCAAAATAATTTTTTTCTAGATGCATTTATCAGATATTAATATATATCTTTGTCACATTCATTACCATGAAATGCGCCATGCATAACAGTTGTATGTCTTCTGTTCAAATTTCATTTTGAAATATTTTAACTAATCACCTTCTCCAAGCCCACACAACATCAATTAACAAACACTGATAACTATATAAAGTAATAATTTTATAAACAGAATTTCTCTTGGACTTGATTTGTATGTTTGACTCATACTGAAAGTTATTTCTTTTTTATTCTTGTAGGTGCAAAAGAAAGGAGTACCCTAAATACTTACCAAAAACTAGCATTGTTATTGTGTTCCATAATGAGGCATGGTCAACATTATTGCGAACTGTTCATAGTGTCATTCGCACATCACCACCACAACTGTTAGCTGAGATTATACTGGTGGATGATGCTAGTGAAAGAGGTATGTTATTCATAACACTAATAAAAAAAAGTATCAACATGTGTACTTGGTTCAATAAATAATTATTTTTAGTTTTTTTTTTTCAAAATTAATATAAATTAAACTGGCATTTCCCCCTATCTGTGAACAGATTTGCTTCTAATAGATGCATTCTGCAACCTCTTCAAGGATACTATAGTATGCATGTTTCTTTGGCTTCATTTTAATAAGCATAGAGGAGTGGAGTGGGGCAGAAACCTGCTAAAGTATTTTTCTATTTTGCGTTATAAAATGAATTAATAAAGATAAAAAAACTCAATTGACATCACTTAAATATTTTATTTTAATTTTCAAATATCATTAATTTGATTACTAAAAGAATAATGGTGATATAATAAAAAATATTGAATGAATTTGGATTTGTTAATATTTTTAAATAAAAAAAAAGAATCAGTTTGAAATAAAATATGAATTAAAAGATGAGAAATGGAACTGCACTGAAAATAATTAATTGATAAATATTAGGTACATTTTTTTTATATACATGTAAAAGAGATTTGGGTAATACCTTGATTAAGAACTCTGCAGATTTTCAATCTTTTTTCCAGGAAATTTAATTATTTTGTAGTCATTTGTTATTTTAATTCTCAGTGAGTTGAGTTCTTTTGGGGGAAGGTGGGGGCTAAATTATTTGCTCTTTTCTGTTAATAATATTTAAAATTCATCCACATATTGTTTATTTGATCATTTTGTAAAAAGTATTTATAATTTAGGAAATTTTGCCAGCCTTTTTTGAATAACAGATTAATTCTTTTGAATGCAAATGATAAACGTGGAACTGAACATATAATGATGTACATGTTCAGTGCCAAAGATAATACTTTTTTGATACTGTAAATCAATTCAAAATCAGCAAATGCATTTTATTAATGAAGTTATAGGTAAAAACTTTTCCTGTTTCTAAATTAATATTTTGTTTTGCTTTTACACATGACTAAATTTTGGGGACTAACTAAGCCGTTCAGACTTTCGTATATTTGTTTTATGTATATACTGGCTGTTTAGACAGTTTGATAAAAGCTGCATCTTTTTAACTATTGAAAAGTTTTTTAATCACATGCAGTTACTTTTTGTAAGGGGCCTATATTAAAAAAGGAAATTAAAAAAAAAAAAAAAATCATGATCACTGTATATACAAAAAATTTCAAGTAATAAAATGAATTCTTATCTTTGAAAAGGCATTTACAAGACATTTCATTTTTTTATGAGTAATATTTAATAACATATTAAAAAAAAACCAGGTTTTAGCATACTGCTGCTTTTTTTGTGATTGTTAGATTTATTATTCATTATTAGATGGCTAATTAAATTGTTGGCAAATTAAATGTATTTTAAATTGGCTTGAATTTAATAATCAAAAACTTTAATAAAAGTATAATGTAAAATAAAATAAAAATAAATGGTACAGCTGCTCAAACACAATTGAAACATTACCTTACACTAATGCAACTAGATGAATGACAAAGAAAATACCCTGATAGTATTTTTCTTTTATTTAATTTGTATTTTTGCACATTACGAATTGCCTTTTAGTTAGTGGTAGTAATTGCTCAAAACTTAGAATAACCCAGGTAAATGTTACATTTATGCACATGTACAGTCTTTGTTAAATTACTTTTCAAAGATAAGGTTTAATTTTTTTTTATTAGAATTTTAGTACTTACATATTATAGCATTAACCATTTTCTGATTTATTTATCCCCTCCCCCCCTCCCCCAAGTGGTATGATTTTGCACTAACCATCGAAAAAGCCTTAAGTATTATGTAAATCTGAGCAACTGTACCAGATGAATTGAAAATCAGCCATTCATAAAGAAGTTTTTTCCTGTGCATTTTTAAACATGAAAATTCTTTAAATAAATAATGATAAATTTTTAAATAGGTTAATTTATATTATTTCTAGATCCAAAGTGAAATCTTTTCCAAAGCTTTAAACGTGTATAGTTCCAGAAAAACTCCTGCTCACTTGCACTTTATTTGGCCGCGCTTCATCACACTGCAAAGTTATACATGTACCAATCGTTTACAATTAATGTACAATTTAATTTGCTTTACCTAAAATTTGCCCAAGTGACCATCTGCTTAGTTATATGTGCACCAACTTTATTTTTTCCAGTAGCAACACCTAGATTTCACCTCATATTTAAAATATACCACTCTTTTTAACCCCAGATATCAATTTTCAATATACATTTTAACTAAAAATAAATGAGGTATGAGCTTCCAAAATCTCCCCCCCCCCCCCATTGTAAAAAACATTTTTCATTCTGTAATTCATAAATTTAATATTGATATTGTGAAGCTGATTTTTATTCCTACTATTAGAACTAAACAACCCGAACATAATTTACTGTTATTATAATCTTTTAATAAAAATTAATATGAATTATTAAATTAATATTCCAAAAATTATTAACAGCAACCTACCCAAATTTTGGCAGAAATAGATACAGAAAGTTAATTTTAATGGTTGTGCAAAATTTCAAATTTTTGCACATCTTCAGTCACTCATTTTATATTAATTAAAATGTCTTATTTTGATGAGTTAGGGGCTGTATACCAATTTATTGGATTGTTCGAAAAGTAATGTCGTTTTTTCATATGTCAATATTTTGCCTAGACAAAACTATTAAAGATAATAATACAAAATTTGGCACGTATGTCAGTTTCTTAGTATAGGTGCTAGATTGGAAAGCATTTTGGTACTTGCGTATTATCCCAGCATTCATTCCCGCCAAATTATTTTTTTGTAAAATGTGCTGGTAAACTTTTGCCAATCGTATTTGTAACCATCAATAATTTCATGTGTCTGGCATTATATTGGTGAAAAATTGCTTGCCTTGGCAGACCACTGGGATAATACATAAGCACCAGCATTTTCCAAAATTCGTAACTTATGGGTGATAGGGAGCTAAAACATGCTTTTTACATATCCTGTGTGATCTCAAAGAAGAAAAGAGATATCCATAGAATTCTTGCTGTAAAATACAGACCTCATGAATGCCTAAACATCGATTTCAGAACATTTCAAATATGATTCTTCATTAAGGGTAGATGTGAAAAGAGGGGAAGGGTGGCCATTTTTTTTAAGTATTATTTATAAAAGTATCCCTTTAAAATTTAATAAATACTTGTCCTATGCCTAGGCACAGCTTGTTTGTAAATCAATACTTCTTGAAAATTTATTTGTTTGAGTTCGATGCAAGAAAACAACATTACTTTCCAAACAACCCAATATAAAGGAATAAATATGCGAGAGTTATTAAAATGCATGTTTATTTACATAGATTGTTTCTAATCAAGTCTATAAAAAATATTAGGGGAGATAATGCGTATCACTAGGAATAAGAATTGCATAGAATAACCCAGACATGAGACTATGACCTCAAACATCATTTTAACCATTTAAGAGTCAGTTGTTTTTGGTTATTTCTAAAAGATGTGGCCATCGTTTTAATACTTCTGACGTTCACTATCTCTAAAGTTTTGTGCAGACTCTTTAGAAACAGTTGTATAATATAAATTAGGTTTATTTTGCACAAAAATAGTAAATGTTTGATACAGTGAAACAAACCTATGTATAACGATAATTTCTTTGGTCCCGACAGAATTCATATTTACTTTATTTTCAAACTTGTCTACAGCGATATTCACTTGTTACAAGCATTTGTCTATAATGATAATTTTAACTATTATGAAAAGCTTTATAGATATGTATAACCAAAAATTTTTTTTTATTAAAAAAACACTACCAATGGTGCAGAATATACGATAATATGATTGTGGTATCAGAGTGAGAAAAGTAAACCTTTTCAGTCATAAAATGCCTTGTTCCTCTTGGATTTTGATCTGCTAAAGCTTCTAATCTGTGGTGTGGCGCAAAACATTGGCGTTTGTACAACAGTTACTTTTTTCTTTCTTTTCTGGAATGCTATAAAGAAATAGACTGTTGCACCTTTTGTGCGTATATTAAATTACCCTGTTAGTAAAATTATATCTAAAATTGCCACACCTTATTGAATCGTAAAAGAAGTGCAATACATCAAAATCAAGTAATCAATACATTATGTATATGCATTGAGCTTCACTTCTATCGATTCATCACGTGAATTTCTTCATTCAACAAGTCATTTTACAAGTTGTATGCATTGGTTACTGAAGTGTCATTTCTGCTCGGGAAGTGTATTTTATCTTTCTTTTTCACAATTAGATAACACTTTTAATGCTCAAATAATATGCAAAAGGTCAACCTGTCTGTAATGATAATTTACTTAGGTATACACAGGTGTCACTGTATTTTAAAAATAGCAAATTTTGAAGAAAATAAATTAGAGATTTGTAAAGTTTTATGGTACTTTAGTCATGTTAATTTCACTGTTAGATATATAACCTTTTTTATTAAATAAAATTCAAGACTCTTTTCTGTATATATTTATTACATAAAAATTATCTCTACAGTGGAACCCCAATCTATCATTCCCACATTCATCATTTTTCCACATTGATAATTTTATTTCTAGGTCCCTGCACAAGTTGTATTTAGATAACGTTAACAAAACCCGCTAGGTTTTTTGACATTTGTCAAGAAATCGCTTTCCCACGTTCATTGTTGTAAAATATTTCTCTTGACCGAAATTAAATTAAAAGTCAAGTGGATTGTATAGTATTCAAACTAAATTACTTTCTGTTATGATTTCTTGGGTTGATGATGATGTAGATGAAGAGTTGTTACATGTAGCAGAGGATGTGTATGGCGTGAAATTTAGTGATTATATTTCCATTGATATATACATAGTGAAGTGTGGTATCCTAAACATGGTAGAAATCTGTGATGATGCAAAAAATAAAAATAATGACAAAGAAGTAGAGGATAATGTTCATGCCCATGAGACTCAGCCTACACTAGTGTCAAGTTTATCTAACACAAGAATGGCATTTGGAATTGTGTGAAACTTTACAACAAACATAAAAACACAGAAAAGGCCAAGAAAAATATTATAAATCTTGAACATTTTCTGTTTAATTAAAAAGATTAAAAAAAATACCCAATGTAAAACTACTGATTTGTTAAGAATAAATGGCACTTAATTTTCTAGAACTTTAATTTGTTTCTTTTACACCTAGGTATACTGTATGCATTGTGTGCATTTATAAACATTGTTTTCTAGGTTTTTTGACTTTAACCCACATTCGTCATTTTCCCACATACGTTTTTTTTCTATACATCCCTTGAAAAAATGATAAATCGAGGTTCTACTGTACTTATTTCCCTATTTTACATGAAATTCCTCACCTTCGGCTGTTGCTAACTAACTTTCATGTTCGTATTAATCAGGTAAGCAGAGGCCAGCCTCCCAGCAATGTTGTTGTAAGCATTTTACCTTTCTAAGAGAATTTTCAAATACTCAGTACATATTTCAAAATAAATTAGAATGTGTTCATAATGTGTGAAAGTTTTATAAGGAATGTAAGCCCATTTAGATAAATATTATTGCCTTGTTACTTAAAGATCCATAATTCCATAATTGATGTAAGCTATATTAAGATAAAAAAATGTAGGTATATTATTAAAACTACAATATTCAATGGTTTATTAGAATAGTATAACAACAATTTTATATGTAATATTATGCTAAAAATTTTAATACAAATATTATATTATATATATTGTAATACAGCAAAAACATTGTAGGGTACATATTTTTTAGAAAGTGATTGCATCAACCTTTCAAGTATATTAGGCAAGTTGGAGTGTTTAGGCTGATTATTTTACCAACTATGCGAAAAATTCCTGAGCTGGGGGTCGAACCCAGGACTACTGCTTAACGTGCGGGTGTTCTACCACTGTAGTAGCTCAGTAGTAGAGCATCCGCACGTTAAGCGGTAGTCCTGGGTTCGACCCCCAGATCTGGAATTTTTTGCATAGTTGGTAAAATAATCAGCCTAAACACTCCAACTTACCTAATATACATTGTAGGGTAAATTATAAATAGAAAAGTTCTTTATAGTAAACAAATCATAAGTAAGGTTCTATATGACTTCAGTCAAATTGAAACTCAATTTTAATTTAATATTTTCAATTCATAAAGTAACTAATAGCTAATGCAAATTATCAGAATATTTATTTTAAGTAATTAAAGTAAGCTAAAATTGTCAAAAAATTACATTGTATCAAAAGTTATCAGCAAAAGTTTGTTTATTTCTCAAGAATTTATAATGCATTTCCTTAAACATTTTGAAAATTCAAATATTAAATTGCTGATTTGAAATTAGACGGAATGATAAATGATATTTATTTTTATATTCCCATTTACTAAACATTTTTAAAGATTAAAAACATTATTTTTCTTATAAGTATTATTTCTTTTAATTCTTGTGAGCAAAATTGATATCTGGAGAAAAATTCTAAGCCTCCATTGTATCATTCTCAATTTAGAGATAACCCCTTAAAATCAGAAAAACAGAATTTGTAATATCTCTAGAAATTATCATAGAAAATTGATAAAAATTTGTATATAGGGTTATTTGTAGCAGGCGCGTAGCCAGGAAAATTTTTCAGGGTGGGGGGGATATGAACTTATATGTATATAAATAGACGGAATTTCATCACTAATCCAAAAATTTCGGGGGGGGGGATATATCCTGATATCCTTCCCCCTGGCTACGCCCCTGATTTGAAGGTTTTCTTTCGTTTAATGAAGTCAAAATAGGGTGTTGCCATTGAACAACAAAATGATTTAATGCAGAATTAAATACGAAGACATCCTCTTATGCAAATTACATGAATAGGAAATTAAAAAGTATGTTATTTGCAGAATCGTATATATAACTGCTGTATGATGAACGATGACTAAATAAAGAGTAAGTAGGCAAGAGATTTTTCTGGACTTGTACGAATAACTGAATATCATAATCCTAAAGCTTTTTGGTGCTAAACCTTTTGAAACTATCTTGGTATAAAATTGCAGCATTTGATGATTTATTTATTGTATTTTTTCAGAAAATGGTTGATAGTATAATGTGTAAGTACCAGAATTTTTTGTACTTAGATCACCCTTTGAAGTTGTTATTATTACTTTTAATATATAGTCTTATATAACATGTATGAGATAGATGCATGGAGACATGAAACTAACTGCATATCTATCTTAAACCAGTTTTGTATTGTAATTAGAAGTGTAATACTAATGTGAATAATTAAAAAGTTAGCCCTCTGAATAAATAAATTGAAACACTTTATATGTATGTGATTGTTTATTATATGTAATTTTTTAGATGCCAAATACATTAGTTAAATGCCTGTTTATACAACACTCTTCAATCAGTGTTAGTGTATATTTACATAGTTAAACAAAGCATTTACATTTTAGTGTCTAGAAATAATTTACTAAAATTGTGATCAGTTGCATATATGTTCTTTATATAATAAATTTATTTTAAAAAATTAATTCAATGCTTTTGGCGTGATTATCGCATATTAATTTCATTTTATTTTCAGAGTATTTGGGCAGAAAGCTTGAAAATTATGTATCTAAACTTAGCATTCCTACAAAAGTTTGTATTATTCCTATATAATCAAAATACTGTAAATATTTGTATTGCTCTTATTAAGGATTTATTCTTAAATGTATATTATTTTCTAACTTTGATTATGCATTGCTTAAGCTGTAAAGATAGCTTTACTTATCTTTATAAAATTTGAATGTATTTTTCTAAACCAGAATTTATTTTATTAATATTAAGGCATGTTTTTTTTTCCTGTTTCTATTATGTAAACAATTTTTTTACTAGAATTTTTCTATTTTTTGAACTCTGACCAAAAGAAATTTTTATTTAAAATATCAAATTAGAAAACAGCTTAAAAGCCGAGGGATTGAGAAGGGGACGCCATTTTCAGAAAGTGTAATTTATACTTTTTTATGCTTCATTTTTGCTAAAATAGTATAAATAAAATATGAAAGTTTTAAAAAATCAAAAAGAAAAAGAATAATTACTTAAAGTACATACTAAAAATTCTACACACATACTGAACATAATTCAATGCTTGCACTCATGTTAAGTATAATGTAATTATTAGCCGCTGAAATTTATTAACTAAACCTGCTCATAAAACATTTTATTTTTTAGCTGCTACATGTGTTTGGATTTTCCTTTTTTAATGTATTTATATATATATATTTATATGTTTTATAAAAATACATTAATATGTAAAAAATGGATGAGTTTGTTTCGCCCTAGAAAAAATTAACTGCATTTCAGTTATTTTAATGTGGGAAATTTATTCGAGATATGAGTATTTTGATTATTGATATTAACAAATTAAACTTTTATCTCGAGGTATCAATGCATTGTAACCATAAAACTAAATAGAAGGCATGAAACTATCAATAGTTTTGAATGCAGTTAAAAACAATTGAAAGGCATGTTGCACCACATCCAAACAGTGCTACTTAGGTATTTATAATGAGAAATATATATATATATATATATAATTTAGGTCTGGACTGTTTTTTGCTCTACAAGATTTTTGAGGCATGCTGAAATGGTGGTTTTGAATGGCTTTCCACTTTTAACTTACAGTTGGTTGACATTGGTATAAGTTGCTATTAATGTACCCTTATCATTCAAATTTGATGACTTTTCACCTTTTTTCATATTATTAGCTTTTCATCTTTTCATCTATATTCACACACAAAAAGAAAATCATCCATGATTATGTGAACAATGTTTTTAATGGCAAAATACAAGACACAAAATTTATGTGTTTTGAAAACATGAAAGTGTGCCTAGAAGTAGGCTCTTCAGTGAAAAAATACTCATTTATATTATTGCTGATAGGTAATTATGTTGCATGTAAGCAGTGTAGCTGGCTGCCTTGGTAGCTAATTTTATTAATATTCTGCTTTAATGAATCATTTATGAAAGTTCAAAAACAACTCCCCCCCCCTTTCATTTTAGTCATGAATTATAAGTCATAGTTTAAAAAAAGAAATCAAAGAAAGAAAACAGAAATAATGGCATACATAAATATTGTTTTGATTACAATCAGAGTGCTTCAAAACATTAACTATCAGACAAAAGTTAATGAAGAGTTTGGTAATTAACTCACATAATAAAAAAAAATAGTAGATTATGAATGTTTCAGTTGGTACAGAGGGTTCTCTCTTTATTTCTGCCTGTGTGGAAGTAGGAGCTTTTTGCAGCTAAAGAAGGATGGACCATCACCAAAAATATTCATAATTTATTACTTTTTATTTGTTTTAAATAACAAAGTTCTTTATTAATATTAACTCTTAAACTCCAGATATTTTGAGTGTTCTTACCATCATACCAGTAGTTTTGAAAATATTAAGGCCTCAATAAATTAATTAAATAAGTACAGAATGGTTTGTAAGGGAAATTTCAGAGTTAAAGAAACTAAAATATCAACAGCCTCTCTAAAACTTGAAAACTATATAAAGATAGATCCATATGATTTAGCCATGAATATAGATTTAGATAACTTATTTTCTCTCATTAGAACTAGAGAGATATCTTGACTTTTTTTTATGCATGTGTGAGAGAAAGGTGTACTGTAGATTAAAATAAAACTTCTTAATTGTGGCAAAAGATTACAAAAATGTTGGAAATTAAAAATCTAAAGTAACGTTTGTCAGATTTACATTGTAATAATTATTATTTGAAAGCAATTATAAGCATTCTATTATTTTTTTCACTTCTAGGTTATGCGTACAGGTAAAAGATCTGGTCTTATTAGGGCAAGGCTTCTTGGGGCTGCAAAAGTGACAGGCCAAGTTATTACTTTCCTTGATGCACACTGTGAATGTACCAAAGGATGGCTAGAACCTTTGTTAGCAAGAATTGCTGAAGACAGGTATTTTCTTTGCTTTAGGATGTGTGTGTGTCCTTCAGGGATTAAGATACCGATCACATTTTTCACATGATGCGAAAATGCTTATCAAAATGTTGAAATGAAACAAGAGGGTTTTTGCTTTCTTTGAAAGCATCCTTCCAAAGGAAAATATCCTTCTCACTAAATGAGACAGCAGTTTTTCCTCTTAGCATTCTGCTAAAGCTTATTTTCTCCTTTTAGGTTTGTTGATAAATATAATATTTTTTAAACTCATCTTAAACCTTGCTGTGCTTATAAAATAAATAAATAAATGAATAAACTTTAATTAAATGAAAAAACTTTGATTTGTATCTACAGTTTCAATTCAGCAGAAGATTGAGAAATTACACCCCCCCCCCCAAAAAAAAAGACTGAGGTGGGGGGGGGGAATATATCTATATATATATCTACATTAGCTAGTTCTATACCACTGTGATGATTAAAAAACCAGACTATGTTTGCCCTAGTCGCTTGGCTTGGTGTGGAGTTGTGGAAATTGAATGGTGTTGACTTTGATGCTTCCAGTGCAGGTGGTACGTTATTCTGTCCCTCTATCTAGTTTAGTTTGCTTCTTATCCTTGTTTGAGTAAGACGTAGCTGTGTCGAAGTGTCACGATCATGATAAGCTTAAAAGTCGAGCAGAGTATAATTTTGAAATTCCTTGGGAAATTAAAAAATCTCCAACTGAATGTTTTAAATTGTTAAAGGACGTGCTTGGGGATAATTGCATGTCATCTAGTCAAATTTTTTGAATGGCACATACGATTTTCGGAATGTCAGGAGGTTTTTGAAGATGATGAACATTCTGGTCGACCTCAAAAGTGCATTGAAGGCAACATGTTTTCAGTCTATAGAAGAGGTAAAAGCAAAAACAGCAAACTTCCTGAAGAAGGTGACACCTAATGACCTGCAACACTGCTTTGAGCAGTGGTAAATTCGTATGCAGCGATGTATTGATAGGGAAGGGGACTAAAAGATATTTGTATATGGTTTTCAATTCAGCTAATTTTCAAGAGTAATCCAGTTATTTAATTGTCACAGTGGTAGACAGAATTCTCAACTTTTCTTGAGCAATTCCATTAAAAAAAGTATCCCATTTATTGCTCTCCTTTCTCCTTAGTCACTTTTAGGGGGAGCTACTTTTTAATATTTTTTATTTATTTTTATTCAAAATTTATGTTGAACCACTTTTTAACCTTTATAAAACAGGTAACCTTTATAAACAGGCAATTTTTTTTCAGAAAATTATATGATGCTTATTTTGTGATTTATGGCTTGGTAAAAGTGTTTGCTTATTGTGATCAATCTAAGTTTGATGCTTGATTCTTGTCTGTTAAGTTCTTAAGTCATTATCTTTAACATGTAGACACAGTAACTAGTTTTATAGTTCATTTTATATTTGTTTTTGTTGATCATCTGCAAAATTGAAGGCTTTATGTTGTTTTTCTTTATTCAATGTGCAAATGGGAAACATTTCCTTATTAAAGACTTAGGATGAATTTACCTGTACATAGAGGTCTGCGCCGCCGCGCCACGCTGCCGCCGCCGCCGAGGTCTAGGCCGGCGCCGACAAAGAACGCCGATTGCTTGCCTCAGCGTACAGTCAGCTTCAAAACTTTTTAAAAAACTGTGCCTAAACTTTCAACTGCTTATTTTGTTCTGGATACTTCTTACCCTTTTATTGGCCAGTGTTCCCAATTGAGAACATCAAATAAAAAAATATTTGAAAAATTAAATGTTATCAATATTGACTAGAAAAAAATAGCAGATAAAATTAAAAGTTGACTTGATTGTTGAAATACAAGTTGCATTTCTATCCTTGTGGGAAACTGGAAAAAAAATCATTAGACATTTTCATAAATTTTTACAGAGCTATCTTGACCCCCTCCCAATTTCAAGCTTAATTCATATCTTTATTTAAATTTAAAAATAAATATTTCATTAATTCTTAATATTTCACTTATTATTTAAGCCATTGGTCAACAACCCCCGGGCCACGGACCGGTCCCGGTCCTCAGATCAGATAGTACCGGGCCGCCAAGGAACATTAAATTCTTTGGATTTTATTTACTTCGGTGTATTTCTCACGGGTTTTTGAGACTTTGTCGTGTTTATGTTTATTTATACCTTTGCAACAGAAGAAATATTGTAATTCTTTTAACATTTCTCTTTTCGTTTTGCTGTTTATTAAAGATTTCAAGAACATGAATTAAAATTGCAGTCATAAAATAGAGAATAAATATCAATCTTAAAACTATTCCAGACAACAACTAATGAAATGCTACATTACTTTATATTCATTTTTTGTGTAACTGTATTTTATTTTAGAGGCATTTTTAAATACAATTAAATTAAAGTTAGTAAATCAAACCATTCTAAATTAGAAACATTGAACGCCCTCGCCCTCCCACCCTCAGCGGGCCGTTGTAAAATTATCAAAAGTTGAC
This sequence comes from Cheiracanthium punctorium, assembly GCA_038373885.1. Taxonomy (NCBI): domain Eukaryota; kingdom Metazoa; phylum Arthropoda; class Arachnida; order Araneae; family Cheiracanthiidae; genus Cheiracanthium; species Cheiracanthium punctorium. Next base: position 42,650 of record JAWZYV010012456.1, read on the forward strand.
CGGTTCGTGGCGATAAAAAGGTGGGAGTGCAAAGATTTAAGCTACCTATCACTATATCTTAGCTGCCAACCGTTCCGATTTTACAATTTTATCGGATCTATTTATGAACAATTTTATTTTACATTAAAAATGTGGACTTTACTTAAGATGCAACTGCCACCGAAAAAGTAATAGTTGGCAAGGGCTGAAAGGGAGATGTGAAGTGATGACTGAAGTACTAATGATCTAAAGTAATATATTTTAAAACAGGAACTCTTAACAAGTACTGGTGTTGGAATGTAAAATTGACAAAAATTCGTATAGTAACACACGCATATAATAGCACATTTAAAATGAAAAACCAAATCTACTAAATTTAGAACTCATGATAAAGGCGCATGAAAAACTTAACAAGATGATTTCTTTTTAAATAAAATATATTGGAACTGTTAATGTCCATATTTTTATGGTAAGAGTATAAAATAATCAGCTGTTAATTTATAATGAGTTTTAGCAAAATTTTAGTAGCTTTGTTTTCTTGTTTAAAATTTATAAATACTTAAAAACAAAGTTCTGCAACTAAATCCTTTGACCTTTTTAAGTGGAGAAATATTTTATGTATGTATATATATTTCATTTAAAAAAAAAGGGTGGAGAGGGCTTGAATTGAAAACAAACTATTTTTAAAATAGAGTGATTAGTTGTTTATAGATTTTTTTAAAACGATCTAGAGAAGGAAAACATATGAAACATCCATAAATGGTATTTATCCACAGTGTGTTAAAATACAGTTTTTATCAATTTTACATTCTAACACCAGTATTTATTAAGAGTTCTTGTACTAAATATATAATTAAATTATCCCATATCTGGAAAATAGCACATAGTGACCAACGTTCCAGTCCGACACCCTCCATTTCAGTTTTGTTACAAGAGTGACGTCTTTTGTAAATTCTGCATTTCACTTTGGACCCCTCCGAAATCGGTACGTCCGAGTGGCACCACCTATCGTTTAACCTCTCTCATTGCATTATTCCAAAGATGAAAGGCAAGAAGGCGATGGTAACACAAAAAATTCAGATGCCCCTAGGACAGCCAAGAAAAAACAACTATTCCCATTTTTATTCCTTAGCTTGAAAATGCAGTTTCCTATTCCTATTTTAATTCTGAACTTATTTTTATTTTCATTTCCGAATAGTAATGGAAATTTTATGAATAAACGTTTGTCAACTCATTTTCATTGTCACGGCCGTATGTTCTTAGAAAAAATGTGTAGCGAAGATTTTATAGGCAAGAAACTTCATTTGCAGGCAACCAAAATAATTTCAGTGATTGCCCAATGGACAACCGAAAAAAATCACAGGAGTCTATCCCTGGTGATGAGAAATGTTCCGATAAAAACGGAACGTTTGGCAGCTATGCTAATTCCGTTTTTGAAACCAAAGTAAAAGTTTGTCCCCCCCATTTAAATGACTAATATCATCTAATTAACGCACTAGAAGGCAAAATATGCAGAAAACGAATTCAAAATATGGCTGGATCTGAATTCGGTCTGTAAAAGGTTAACACTAGTAAGTAGTACACTCATGACACTAGCTACCATTTAAATTTTTTGAATGAAGGGCGTAATTTGATTGCTTAAAAAAACCGCTTAAAAGCAAATGTATCAATTGTACACTAACAGCTAAATGTATCGTGAATGTGCTATAAGAGTAATATAAGCCTATGCGAGTTTGATAAAATCTATTGTTTCTTTTGCAGTAGAAATGTTTTAAAAGTGCACCGAAATGACAGGCTCATACTCTGGAGCCCAACCACTGACCGAGTGCATAGTGCTCTGAAATGTGAGACGGAAGGAGCCTGGTTCAAACCCAGGTCGCATCCGCCGACCTAACCGCTCGGAGTTTTCTGTCGTTTCCTTTTTGTTAGGACCATTGTTAGTTATACGTTGTTAGGACCCCTTAGAAAGACACCCACGGAGAACACTCCACACCTCGTCCTAGAGCCCACATGTAGCTAATTGGCCGTAATCTCACAGCAACAGAAACCCATACTCAAGACTAGTTTTCATAGTCTTAAAAAATCTTTTAACGTCAGTTAATACATAGGTGTGTGTGTGTTCGTACGCATACGCCCATTTTCATTATGCTCTTTTTCAATAATTCTTTCACGCCACGGCGTGCCGCCGCGAATTTTTGTGCGGTGCAGACCTCTACCTATACATCATCTAAGGCATTTCCCAACTGGTGGGGCAGGTCCCCCTACGGGGGGCAGAGTTGAAGGGGGGGGCGTGAAGAAAACAGGCAAAGAACGAGTTATAATGCATGTTTTAAAAATCTTACTTATTCTTATTTTTACTCCAAAACATACCCATTTCCTCTTAAAATGCTCAGTCAAACTTTACTGATGATATTATTTTGTAAAACAGGTGACTAAATGCTCATTGTTGAAGAATAAAAAACTAAATATAATGCTGAAAATATGAAGGGGGGAGGCGTGCCACCATAAGTTAACCTTTGTTAGGGATGTGCGATGTTAAAAGGTCGGGAACCACTGATCTAAGGGGGGAGGGAGTTTTTCTTTTAAGCTATTTTTGCATTACAATCTGCGTTTTCTTCCAGTTTAAAAATTATGTGTTCTATATGAGAGAGTTTTTGATTTTATTATTTTAATAAAGTATGTGTGTGTTTCTATGTAATAATAACAGCTTTATGTTTTAGAACAAGAGTAGTATGTCCTATTATTGATGTCATAAGTGATGAAACTTTTGAGTATGTGCCTGCATCTGACATGACATGGGGAGGTTTTAACTGGAAATTGAATTTCCGCTGGTATCGGGTTCCTCAGCGTGAAGTGGATCGTAGGGGTGGTGATAGGACTCTTCCTTTGAGGTTAGTATTATTAAAATTTTCAGTATTAGAAAATATGATTTTGTGAATTGCAATCAGTTTTTTTCTACTTTATTTCTACACTGTCAAATATATTTTCATAGGGTTATTTGATAATCTGTTTCCAAAATTAATACATCTCTAAATAAAGTAACTTTTCTGAAGTGGATGTAACTTTTGTATGCGCATATTTTTTGGGGTAATTTTTAAAAAATTAAAGTTTTATGCCTTTTTGTACAGGCGGATCAAGCCTATTGGAGCCCCCTGGCAGAAAAATTTTTGTGGCCACACAGCCTAAGTTCCATTCATAATTTAGTGTATTAAAGAAACTGTTAGTTTTTTTTTCATGAGGGATGTTGCACTGAACACTTTTAATCAGTTACTTTAACAATAAAGTTAAACTTAACAGGAGCTTGAAAGATAAAAGCATTTATAAAACAGCAACCTTACACATTGTCAAAAAAGAAACTTTACACAACTGCTTGAGTATTTTATATGAACTTGCGTCTTGATTTACCGTTTGCAAATTCATCATTATTTTTGTGATGTATATATCTGCCAAACGTTCCTGCTCTATGTACATTAAAGCCAAATTGTTTAATCGTTCTTTCCTACCATAATTTTTAAATAGCTCTTCATGCATTTTAAATCATAAAAAACCTTTCACCTGAAGCATGAGGTAGAGTTAAAATATTTTTATAGTTATTTCTTCACTAAGAATACTTGATGGCATTTCTTGTGCAGCCATGTAAATTTCAGATGTATTTCTATCAAGTTCATTATTTTCATACAAAAAAATGATTCAGTTCATCACCAAAATTTTAAATGTCTATGTAATTTTTGTAGATATTTTTCAAGTTTTCTATCGATTTTTTTTTTCTTTTTTCCTCTTTTGATAATTTCTTATTGAAAATTATATTAAAATGCTCTAAACTGTTTTCATGCGTTTCCATTCTTCTGGATTGTTCAGCTTTAGTATACTATCGAATCTTAAATAAAATGAATTTACTAAAGATTTTTCTTTTTCCAAATTCATAACCTGTATCCTTGGTTTAAACAAAAAACGCATTTATTTTCTGGGGTCTGGAACACTTCTCACTGTCGGTATCAAAAGATAACCTCAACAGCTCCGATGCTTCTTCTTTCTCAAATTCACCTTTGCATTTTCAATGAATTTTGCAAGTGACCTTAATGAGTCAGAGCCTTTCAACTGACTAATTTGCTGGTAGAATAAATTCTTCGCAAAATTATGTTCCAAATAACTATATTACTGCTGCTGCTACTACTACTAAGAGTAATAATAATTATTTATAAAAATTAAAAAATAAAGATAATGTTTTATTAATCGATTATTCAATTTTCTCGTAGATAAATTCCTTGTAAAACTTACCAACAGTGAAGGCACCATGCTTGTAGATATTGATAATTCTGGGTTTATTTGTAGTACTACCACATTAGATGAAAAATGTAACTTTTCAGATTTTTAAAACAATTTATTTCCAAGCTATAAGTTAAAAATTTTGTAGAAATGGAAAATTTTGCGCAGTATAGTAATCTTTAAGAGTGTAACTTAATAACTATTTGACCTGGAGCAAAATTTACATAATTTTGTTAAGTGTTTTGAGGTCTTTCGTAAAGTTTGTAACACGACCATATCACTTAAACAACTTTCTTTTGGTAATTGGAAAATAATAATTTAAAATTGTAATTTTTTGAAAAATATATGTCATTAAATATATTTTTTTAATTTAATTTGTATTTGTATCTTGTTATTTAATTTAATTTTTATTTATTTTTATCACCAACAGCAATTTTTTGATAATTTTCAAAATATCAACCTTAAAGTTTTGCATGAAATAATAATAATAATAATAGCGACAGTAAAACAGCTTTCGTAATTTATTATACTTTGTTTTCTTGGTTCAGGAAATAATTACACCATTAATCATTTTTAAATACGTATTCATAATTTAAAATAAGCTTTAATGAGTTGCATAGCAAGGAGAGTCTGCCACCTCTGCCTTTTTAAAAGGTTCTGTGAAAAGTGACACCCTTAGTATAAAATATACTAAGAAAATAGAATTGAAGCTGTATGCAGTTTCTAATTGGAGAGGGGTATAAATTTTATACAGAGCAATGTTTTTCTCTCTCTAATGAGATGTAAGTATTTTCAGTTTTCATTCTGTAGATGAAGCTTGATTTGCCCGTGTATACTCTATAATGTACTGCATTAATATTTTAAAAACTTTTTCTAAAACTTTGTCTTAATTATCAGATCTGTGCATCAAGGTTTCACCACTTAAAGCTACATTTAAAATCTATTTACATATATTTGCCTCATTTTCAGATCTTTTCTGGAATTATAGCTAGATCTTGCAATGTTGATAAATTGTCCAAATTGCAAGATCCTTGGCAAACTGTCCAGATTGCACCCTTATCTGTGAAACAAATTCAATTTCATTTTCATTCCTCACCCCTCCACCTTAATTGCTCCGCCCAATAAATTCCTTCTGGATTTAGTAGCAAAAATTTAATATTAAATTATTTATATCTTAAAACGTTTTTAACTGGAAAGAAGTATTTTAATGCAAGTTCAATGACATTTTCTTCTTATTTTATCTAAATTTATACCAATGTACAGATAAACTTAGTCACTGTACAAAAAATCAGTAAACAAAGGTATACTGATTTTTTTTTTACAGTGATTAATAATTTTGAGACTTCGCTAGCTAGCACTTTGGGCAGAGACAAATCTACCCACACGTTGGGTAGATTTGTCTGGTTGTAAGTTTTATTTATGCTATGGTTGTAAGTTTTATTTATGCTATGAAGGCCCCGCCAGTGGCCAAGCACATTTATGCTCTGAACTGGGAGATGGAAAGTGCCTGGTTCAAACCCATGTCACATCCGTTGGCCTACCCGTTCGGAGTTTTCAGTGGTTTTCTCTGAAATTTCACGTAAATACTGGTTAGAATCCCTTAAAAGTCCCCTATGGAGGGAAACCCACTCCTGGCCTAGATTTTCCGCATAGATAATTGACTGTGATCCACATTTCATGTCATTATGCTATGAAGTGTTTTACACAAAATTTTCTTCTTAGAACTCCTACAATGGCAGGTGGCTTATTTTCTATCGACAAAGATTTCTTTGAAGAGCTTGGTAAATATGATCAAGGTATGGATATATGGGGAGGAGAAAATTTAGAGCTCTCATTTAGGGTAAGGGTAGCAAATTTGCTTATAATTTATTAAATTTAGTAATAGATTACATAATAAGAATGAAATTGCTTTATACAATAATTTTTCAAATTGTGCCAGCTTCTAGAGTGTTTCTTACTTATTTTTTCTTTCTTTTGTCAAGGGAAAAGTAATTTGTACAAAAATGCATTTCTTTATTTATATATATATTTAAAGCCTTTTATTTTGCAAAATGCCATTGCATGAAAATGTACTTTAACAAAACTCTTAATATTTCTTTTTTTATCATTAATTTTTTAATTTTCCAATAAAAATAAATTCATATTATTTTATAGTGTTGAAAATATCATTTTTTTACTACAAAAAAAAACTAAATTTTAATATATTTAACTATTTAGGTATGTTGTGTTTGAAAAAAAAACATCTTTTGGATATTTTATTCAATACTTTTGTTTTTAGATATGGATGTGTGGTGGCACTTTAGAGATAGTTACTTGTTCTCATGTTGGTCATGTTTTTCGAAAATCTACACCTTATACATTCCCAGGTGGAACCAGTAAAATTGTTAATCATAATAATGCCAGATTGGCTGAAGTATGGCTGGATGAATGGAAAGATTTTTACTATGCAATTAATCCAGGTGAGTTGGCATATCTAGAAACTGTTTTAAGGTAGTAATTTTAAAGTTTGTAATGAAGTTTATTTCGATAAAACAAAATTTATCTCTGTTAAATTTAATTTTTTAAAAGCAATTTATTTGTGATTTTCAAAATAATCTGCTTCTATAAGCTTCAGTGTAGGCTCAGATTAATGTTTTATGCATGAAATTGTTAAAATTAGCATTTCATTGCATATAAATAAATTCTATAGATAGGGTTTTCATTGGTTTATTTATTTGCATTGTATAAAATAGAAAAATACCTATTCTTTCCAAATTACTATGATATCCTGAAAGACAAGTTAAAACCTTTTTTGTCACATTTAGTGATATATCCCTAAAAGTCCCATCAAACTTGTGGCTGTTTATGGTATAATTTTGAGCATAGCTTCTGGTTAGTTTGCTTTTCTATATATAGGCAATTTTATGATTCTACTATATAGTTATGCTGATCCCTAACTCACTCCAATTCTAGGCAACCAATCCAAGATAAAACTTTTACTGCCATTACTCTAAGAAGATTAAAAAGTTCAAAAAGATTAAAAAGGATAAAAAGCGTAATAACATCTACATCGTTTGTACGATCTGACAACGAAACCGACAAAATTCCGACGTACGAAATTTTTTCATAATTATGTATAAAAATATAGAAAACAATCTGCACTACTTTAAAAATGTGAAAATCCACCTGTTCCTTCATTTTTAAGCAATTTTTCACTCTTTTCAGCTTCAGTTTATTTCCGAGAGTAATAAAGAGGAATCACTTGCTTGACAAAATTAGTTGTTTCAAGTGGCAGTGACGTCATCATCATGGTTATCAGGCTTTTAAGGGAAAATTGTAATTTCGATTCATTCAAAATAGTTTTTCCAGATAACATAGTTTAATTTTCTTTTTTTTTTCATTAAAATGATCCTCTGCTTGAAGCATTGATATAAGAGGGGCTATGTACACAAAACAAAATTGTTTGAATACGATAAGTTTCTGCATGTTTTCATAAGAGCATGAAATTTGATTTGGGTGTATAATAAAAATTGAATATGAAATAATTTATTTTAGGTGGATGAAAATTAAATATATTGAGTGTAGACATATTTTCATCAAATGATTTTTCTAGCGCCCATTGTAATTGCCTCCACAACTGGCTTTGACTTCTAGTATTTCTATTATGAGTAAAATAGGAATTCTAGCATAGAGAATATTTGAAAAATCTTAATAAAAAGCTCACCTTTCAGCCTAACTCAGTTAGAAATTTAACATGATTTAAATCTGTTGAGAGTCAGAGGTGCTGGAAGGGACTTTTTTGTGGGTAGGCAAGCTGATATGTTGTTTTCTTTTATAAAGAGTAGTGTCCTTCAACGGTCACAGGTTATTGTTCTGACCTCTGAGCAGTAGCGTAGCTACAGTGGGTGACACCCGGGGTGGATATAAGTGGTGTCACCCCCCCCATACGAGCATTTTTGCCCCCATACATGCAATATTTTTGGAATTTTTGCTGTACAAGCCATCGGATGTCACCCCTTTGAGGGTGACACCCGAGGCAGACCGCCCCCACCTTGCTACGCCACTGCCTCTGAGCTTTGGCCAGACTCCGCAGTCACCCTGTACCCCTGAACACACAATTGAATACTATTGCTGCAATCCCAAAAATGTGATAGATCAGGTTTGATCTTCAAGCCCGACCAATGGCTGAGCACATAGCGCTCTGAACTGGGAGATGGAAGGTGGCTGGTTCAAAACCAGGTCGCGTTCGACAAATATCTGTTCAAAGTTTCCGTGGTTTCCTCCATAACTTAGCATAAATATGTATTAGGACCCCTTAAAAAGACCCACCCTGGAGGACACCGGACCCATCATCCCATGTGTAGATAATTGGCCGTAATCCCACAACAACAACTTCCAGATCTTGAAACATACTATCGTTGCAATCCTTATGTTGGAGCAAATGCAGCCTTAAGTGTTACCGGATTAATGTGCACCTTCTGTCCTTCAACAGTTATCATTACCATCCCGATTTCCCAATACTGCTGTTTATTATGCAGAGGGTGCCATTGGGTTCTGGAGACACTTCCTTCAATACGCACTATTATCATTGTAATCCCTATGTTTTAATAAATGGGGTAAAAATCGCTGCCCAAATCAATCTTTCAACACACTATTTATCGTAGCTACAATATCATATTCTATGCTAGTGTTGCTAAGAGCAAGTGGTGCTTATACATTCTGAGGACAAGGCCTGGCTTTAGAAATTTGGTGGCCGTAGGCAAAGTCAAAGCAGGCGGCCCTGGGCAGAATCAAGATAGTCGGATTTGTACGCATTTTCATACATTGATGCATGCATACACACGTGCAGATAGGAGCAGATGGAGTCCCAATACTAAAACTTAGACTATTCTACCCACCAATTTGTGGAGAAAACACATGTGCTCGCAGGGAAAAATGCATTAGAAGATGGGTTTGTGGGGAAAAGTACTTAGATGTTTTTAAGCAAGGGTTGCTCTGACTATTATTAATCGTGCGATCTGTTCTCGTTTTTTTGTTTTTGGTAATTGAAATGAACAATTGTTAGAAATACATTTATTATTACTATCATTATATATGTATGTATGCATGTACATTGCAACTGAACAATTGTCATTATAAAATAATAGTAATAATGTATTATTATTTATATATGCGAATATTTAATGTATTTATTATTTATACATGTGAATATATAAATAATTTTTTACTTACTATTAATAATAACTTATTAGTGACTGGAGATCAGACTTATTTTAACTAACGCTGCAGTGACCACTAACTTTATTAAAAATAATGTCAATAAATAGAAATAAATCAGATTACAAACTACGTCCTAAAAAGTTCATTCATTTTTAAAATAATACATCTCTTAACCAGTCTCTTAAAAGAAGTTTGTGTACACTTTGACCTCTGTGTCAACCATGGCATTTGGACAATCGGGAAGAAACGACAATCAGGTATGAGGAATTGAGAATATTACCATAATCGTAGAGAACCTGACACCAGAATCATTTTAGGGTCATTTTCAAAATTTGGTGCCATTTGCTTTCCGTGTTTATTTTATTATTTATTTACTTTGCAAGGTATAAGAAAATTCAAAATTTCCCTTTTACCGTGGTTTTTTACCAGACAGTTTCCAGTACTGGAACAACAGATTAAAAAACACACTATTTAAAGAAGAAATGGGTAGAGAAGATGCAGAATATAGCTGTATGAACATAAAGCGTGTTATTCAGAATTACTGTTCCAAAACTAATCTTTCTGCCCTTGCATGCCTTAACATTGAGATGTAGACTTTAAATTACATTATGAATATGTTTTTTGTAAGGTTTTAAGAAAAATATAAGATTTTTCATAGTTAAATATAGCTGTCCAGACATTGAACTCATGTCTATTGGCATACATTATTTTCAACTTTTTAAACAACAAAATTGAAATTTGAGAATAGCAACATCTGTTCATCATTAGAGTGTGGTCAAAAAAGAAATGTAAGTTGACATCTTGAGTTTTATGCATTTGACTGAAAAAGCAAAAACCTGTTTGTGATAAGTATTTTTATTGCATGGCATGTATCTTACCTTAATTAGTTTTACAAAATTGTTTATTTATTTGTTAATTCAGTTGATTAATTTAAATCATTTGATTTTTAGTATAAATTAATATGTCTTTTCATGTTCTTGTGGAATTATTTAGACATGAATTTTTATTCCTGAAATGTCATGTCTGTTACTATAATAAGTAACAGACATGGCAAACAAAAATTTACAAAATAAATAAATAAATAAAACTTTTAATATCTTCTAAATAATAAAATAAATAAAAATATCTTCTAAATAAACAAATAATAAAATAAGGTAATAAAAAATATTTTTAGATGGAAAAGACTACATTATATGGACAAAAGAACTCTATATTTATGTAACATATCACTTTGCTGATTTTGTGCTGAACATAAATGTACAAATTTTAAGAAAATATCTGGTAAAAGACATGACAATTTTCTTCAAGTCTGATGATAAAAATCTATGAAAATTAAAAATAAATGCATGAATAATATTCAAATAATGTGCAGAAACATAGCATGTTTTATATTGTGGAAAAAAGACTTACTTAAAATTTATTATTACTTCTTAAATTTCCAAATGGTGCCCAATTTTGAAAATAACCCTTTAACTAATGTTGCAATGGTGTATATTGAGTCTTTTTTACAGCACCAATATATTGAGTCTTTGGTGCAGCTGAAACCCAGGGCAAGCGTTTGAGCAATCGGGAAGCAACGACAATCAGGGAAGGTGAACCTCAGCCACTGAGGTTTTGGTTCGATAAAAGGTTGTGGATGATACCAAAGGCAATAAATTATATTTTTAAATCACATAATTTCATGATAATCTTCATGATAATCACATGATTTCATGAGAATTTTTTATTAGTTCTTGATCCTTTTTTACGCTAGTTACAATCATAATATATACGTAAAAAAATGACCTGTATATCGTGCTCTACTGTATCTTCACAAAATAATTAAATTAAGATAAATAAGTTACAGGAGTGTAGCAAACAGTGATTTAAAAATATAATTTATTGCCTTTGGTATCATCCGCTACCTCTTACCGAACCAAAACGTCGGTGGTTGTGATTCCCCTTCTTTGATCATCGTTGCTTCCCGATTGCCCAAATGCATACGCTGGGTTTCAGCTGCACCAAAAACTCAATATGTTGATGCTGTACAAAAGACCCAAAATATGCCATTACAACATTAGTTAAAAGGTCATTTTCAAAATTGGGTGCCACTTGGAAATTTAAGAATAAATTTCAAGGAAGTTTTTTTTTTCCATAATATAAAACATGCCATGTTTCTGCATATTATTTGAATATTATTGGTGCATTTATTTTTAATTTTCATAGATTTTTCTATTATCAGACTTGAGGAAAATTGCCATGTCTTTTACCGGGCATTTTCTTTGAAATTAGTAATACATTTATAAGCAAAGTGATATGTTACATAAGTATAAAGTCCTTTTGTCCATATAATGTAGTCTTTTCCATTTAAAACTATTTTTTATTATTTTATTTCTTTATTTATTTTGCAAATTTTTGTTTGCCATGTCTGTGACCAAACTTGTCATGTCTAAATAATTCCACAAGAACACCAAAAAAGATATTAATTTAGACTAAAAATCAAATGATCTAAATTAATCAACTGAATTAATAAATAAATAAACATAATTTCTATAACTAATTAAAGTAACAGGCATGTTACGCAATAAAAATAATCACAAACAGGTTTTTGCTTTTTCAGTCATGCCAAAAACTCAAGATGTCAATTTACATTTCTTTTTTAACCACACTCTAATGATGAACAGATGTTGCTATTCTCAAATTTCAATTTTGTTGTTTAAAAAGTTGAAAATAATGTATGCCAATAGACATGAGTTCAATGTCTGGACAGCTATATTTAACTATCAAAAATCTTATATATTTTTTAAAACCTTACAAAAAACATATTCATAATGTAATTTAAAGTCTATATCCCAATGTTAAGGCATGCAAGGGCAGAAAGATTAGTTTTGGAACAGTAATTCTGAATAACACGCTTTATGTTCATACAGCTATCTGCATCTTCTCTACCCATTTCTTCTTTAAATAGTGTGTTTTTTAATCTGTTGTTCCAGTACTGGAAACTCTCTGGTAAAAAACCATGGTAAAAAGGAAAAATCATTTAAATTTCCTTATACCTTGCAAAAAGAATATTTTACACATTGACAGCAATCGCACTGAATTTTGAAAATGACCCTAAAATGATTCTGGGGTCAAGTTCTCTAAGATTATGGTAATATTCTCAATTCTTCGTTCCTGATCGTTGTTGTTTCCCGATTGCCCAAATTCAACAATTGACACAGGGGTAGAAGGGTACACAAACTTCTTTTAAGAGACTGGTTGAGAGATGTTTGTTAAAAAGCGTAGCCATTATTTTAAAAATGAATGATCATTTTAGGAAGTGGTTTGTAATCTGATTCATTTCTTTTTATTTATTGACATCATTTTTAGTAAAGTTAGTGGCCATTGCAACACTAATTAAAATAAGTCTGACCTCCAGTCATTAATGAGTATATGTAGTATAAAAGTTGTTATATATAGTGAGTAGAAAATTATTTATATATTCATATATATAAATTATAAATACATTATTTTGTAATGACAATCATTCAGTTACAATGTACATACATACACGCAAATATAATGATAGTAATAATAAATACATTTTTAACAATTGTTCATTTCAATAACCAAAAGCAAAAAATGAGAACAGACTGCACGTTTAATGATAGCAGGCCAGCCCTTGCTTAAAAACATCAAAGTACTTTTCCCCCACGAATCCATCTTGTAATGCATTTCTCCCTGAGCATGCGCATGTTTTCCCCTATCAAACTGGTAGGTAGAAAAGTCTTAAGTTTTAGTATTGGGATTCCATCTGCCCCTATCTGCACATTGCATACACACATACATACATATACCTAGATGCATTCATACATGTATAATATGTTCACTCATTATGAAAAAATATTCATGACATTTAGAAAAGTTAAACTAATTTAGAAAAAGTCTTCCAGTCATTTGATCCAGAACCATGGAACTTACTTGTTACTTCTGAAAATAACTTACAATAGAAACAGAATGCCGCATTTATTTTACCATAGAATAAACTACACAATGTCTATTAACAGTTTGTCCAATTTGGTAGTTTTCTAGTGCAAAATGATGCAGAAAAATGCCTTTTATTTTTGTCCCGGGGAAAATCAAATTCCAAATTCTGTTTAGGCCGAGTTTAACTTTTTAGTTAAAGACGTCAGTCACAGACCAACAGGTATTGCTTAATTCAATATTTGAAAAGTTTTCATCATGAGGCAGGGGATTTGTTCCACTTATTTCACCTTTCATTTCTAATTTAAAATCTTTTGTGACTGTTGAAAAAATCCTCTTGCACATCAATGTCTCTGATATACAGGGTATTTCTAAATTGTTTTTATGAAATTTTAGGAGAGATAGGGCACTTAATAAGGAATCAGAATCACACAGCAATGTGAGGTCAAAAATGCCGTTTTCATTTACCTGGTAATAATCACTTTATGGAAAGTGTTGGTCTAATTTCTTAAGCAAATTTCATATATAATGGGCTTGTCTCCAAAAATTTCATCCATGAAATGAAATAGAATTTTTAAACTATGAATTTTAGTCACATGTTTTCTGAGAAAAATATGTTAGTTTTTGAGAAACAATGGTCAGTAAGTTCATTGTTATTTCAGCATCCATTCCAGAGTGATTATTAACAGCTGCATGAAGATGACATTTCCGACCCCACATTGCTATGTGATTCTGATTCCTTATTATGTGCCCTAACTCCCCTTAAATTTTGTACAAACAATTTAGAATCACCCTGTATTTGTAGATCCTTTTCTTTGTTTGGGGTATTCTTTCCTAATTTTTTTAAAATGAGCTAAAATATTAGTACCCTTCTGGGATAAAATCATTTTATTTTGAAGTCCTTTTCTTTTTTGCTTTTGGACTCCAGAATCTGCTTTACTGCCTCGTAATGAAGACATTTTGAATAATAATAAATACGGGTTGTGGCGTTGCATTTCAGAGCCCGCTCCAAGGCAAGCGCTGGTCAAAAAAGCGCGCTCCAACTCAACTACGAGCCGAAGAGCTCCTTACCAGCTAGTGCAGGCTCAGACTCGATGGAGAAAAAAGAGCATCTTTGTTCCTCCGAATGAAAAGTCAGTTTCGATGGCTCGCCCGAAAATGCCGTTTAGGGCATCCCTCCTCACTACAAAAGCACTAAATGTTTTATATTTTAATCTTTCTGTTGATTTTAGTTAATAAATGTTATTGTCTGTTCTACTGTTAAACGTTCTTGTTTTATCACACTAACAAGTAACACTGGTGACCCGGAAAAAAAGTTTCAAAGAAACTCAACTTAAAGCTTTTACTCAAAATGTCGGATACTGGATCTGAAGAGGCTGACAAAAATGCAAGTACTACTCTGAATAGGGTCTCTGTAAAGGTGCTGCCCTTTTGGAAAGAGAATCCAGCTGTGTGGTTTCGTCAAATTGAAAGCCAGTTCATAACTTCTGGTGTAACATCAAGTATAATGAAATATCATATTGTGATCGGAAACATCGAGACAGAGGTTCTATTTCAGGTTAGTGACATAATTGATTCTCCTCCTGATGATAATGCATATAGTGTACTTAAAAAATGCCTGATAGCTATTTTTTCTGATTCTGAGGAATGCGGGTTAAGAAAACTTTTGCAATATGTAAATTTAGGAGACAAGCGTCCCTTCCTCCTCCTCCGCGAAATGCAGGAGTTAGCGGGAACGAATGTTGGTCAGGGATTGCTTAAATCCTTATGGTTGCAGCGTTTGCCTACACAAATACAAGCTATTTTGGCTCAGAAGATAAATTAAATAAATTAGCTGTAATGGCTGATAAAATTGCTGACGTAACGAGTTTGTCGTCTTTGAATAGCACAGAATTAAGTTCAAAACCGGAGAAGTTAGATGTTACAAATAAAGCTCTAAATAATTTGCAAATACAGATTAACGAATTAAATAAGAGAGTTGATAAACTTTTTACGCTGTATTCTCGAAATAGATCAGTTTCTCGAAAATGTAATAATTCTACCCGTCGTTCTGACATTGAGGGGAAGTTTTGCTGGTATCATTTTAAGTTTGGTGAAAAGGCAACTAAATGCACGAAACCTTGCTCTTTTTCGTCGAAAAACTAAATAGCCAGGCATTTTCCGCGACGAATGTTGAGGCTTTAAAAAATTGTCGCTTAATAGTACGTGAAAGAAAATTGGGCATAGACCTACTAGTTGACACCGGAGTGGATTTAAGTGTTATTCCACCTACACCGCATGAGCGCTTTTATAATTCAAAGTCTCTTTTAAATTTGTTAGCTGCAAATGGTACTAAAATTAATGTATTTGGAAAAGAGATATTGAATTTAGATATCGGCCTTCATAGAATTTTTCCTTGGACATTCACAATTGCTGATGTATCTCGACCTATCCTCGGTGCAGATTTCTTGCATAATTTTGGAATAGTCATTGATTTAAAGTCCAAAAAATTGATTGTCAGCTTGACTAGCATTTCTTCTCGAGGTAAAATTTCACAGGTACTGTGTCAAAGAATAACTCTCGTGCATCCGTCTGAAAGATTCGATATGTTATTAAAACAATATAGTTCTTTATTCGATGATAATTTTGAAACGTCTAATAAGTCAAATGTCTGCTATACAATAGAAAGAAAGGCCCACCGGTTGTGGCTAAAGCTAGACGTCTGTCACCAGACAAATTAGCAGCAGATAAAGCAGAATTTTCATACTTAGTACAAAAAGGAATTTGTAGCGTTTCGAAAAGTTGTTGGAGTAGTCCACTGCACATGGTTAAGAAATCCGACGGTACGTGGCATCCATGTGGAGATTATCGCGCTTTAAACGCAATTACAGTTCCTGATAATTATCCAATCCGACATATTTATGATTTTACATATAATTTATACGGAAAGAAAGTTTTTAGCACATTAGATTTATGAAAAGCATATCATCAAGTTCCAATGAATAAAGAAGACATACCAAAGATCGATATTATTATGCCATTCGGCTTATTCCAATATAATTTTATGACCTTTGAATTGCGCAACGCAGCCCAAACCTTGCAGCGTCTTCTGGATCAAGTTTTGGAAGGATTAGACTTATGCTTTGTTTACATAGATAATCTGCTAATAGCTTCTAACGACCTAAATGAACATTACTTCACCTAACAGAGGTCTTTTCTCGCTTAAAAGAACACAAATTAAAAGTTAATTTGCCAAAGTGCAATTTTGCAGCAGACCAAGTAAAATTTTTGGGATACATGATTGATAAAACAGGTATAACCCCTTTACCCGACAGAGTAAAAGCAAAGTCGAGGAGTTTCCAAAGCCAAATACTGTCGTTGAACTTCGATGTTTTAAATTTCTATAGAAGATTTTTATCCCATTCAGCTGAAACATAACTCCCATTGCATGCAATGTTGGGACCTGGTAAAAAGAATGATAAATCAGTATTGAATTGATCAGAAGAATCTGAAAGATCCTTTGAAAATTGCAAGAGAGTATTGAAAGAGATAACATCCTTAAAACATCCAAATTTAAAAGCTCAAATCGCAAATGTGATGCTTCAGACAAGGCCATAGGCGCTTGCGTTCAGCAACATAACAAAGATGGATGGGAACATCTGGGATTTTTCTCAAGGAAATTAAGCTCTACTGGAATGAAATACAGCACTTACGATCGTGAACTTTTAGCGATTTTTTCTGCAATTAAATATTTTCGTTATCTTTTAGAAGGAACTAACGTCATAATTTTTACTGATCATAAGCCTTTAATTAAAGCATTTTCACAAAAATATGATAAACTTTCTCCACGACAAATCAATCAGCTTAATTTCATTGTGGAATTTAGCACTGATGTTCGTTATATGGCTAGTTAAAAAAATACAGTAGCCGATGCCTTATCAAGGATTTACGAAGTGCAGTTTCCGGAACTTTTGGACTTTCCAGCTATAGCGCGGGCCCAATAATCCGATGAACAACTTAAAGAACTCTTGTCAAATCCTAATACCGTTTTTAAGTTACAGAAACTACCTATTCCAAATTCTGATTATTTTCTATATTGTGACACTTCTACAGCTACCATTCGCCCTTATATTTCGGAAGAATTTTGAATACAAGTGTTTAATACAATGCATTGTCTTGCTCATCCTGGTATTAAAGCAACAGTGAAATTGATCATGGATCGCTTCATATGGCCAGGCATAAAAAAGCAAATTGCGCAGTTATCGCAGACCCGTATTCCCTGTCAGAAAGCTAAAGTTTCTCAGCATGTACATTCTCCTTTCGGTGAATTTAAAGTTCCAAGTCAGCATTTTTTACATATAAATATTGATCTGATTGGACCTTTACCATCTTCGCACGGTATGTCATACTGCTTAACGTGTATAGATAGGTTTACAAGATAGCCAGAGGCTTTCCCACTTCCAGATAGAAAAGCTGAAACAGTCATAAATGCATTTTACAGTGGTTGGATTGCACGGTTTGGAATACCCCAGCACATAACAACTGACAGAGGTACACAGTTTAGGGGTGAGGTACTACGCTCACTAGCAAAGAATTTTGGAATAAATCTGTCCCATACCACGGCATATCACCCACAGGCAAACGGGATTATTGAGTGCTGGCATAGAGTGCTAAAACAGTCCATAATGTGCCATACCTCCATTCATTGGACTGAAGTATTACCCATGGTTCTTTTGGGATTACGCACGGTTTACAGAGAAGAAATAGAATCTTTACCAAGTGAACTAGTATATGGAGAAAATCTTAGACTACCAGAACAGATTTTTACAGCTACAACAGCCGATACACCTGATAGTAAATTTTTTGCAAGGTTAAATAGGCATATACAACTTTTAAAACCAGTTCCTACTACTAGTCATAATTCAACAAAGATTTTTATTTTTAAAGATTTGCATACATGTTCACACGTTTTCCTCAGAGTAGATGCTGTCAAGCCATCTCTATGTACCCCGTATACAGAGCCTCACAAAGTGCTTAAACGAGGTGATAAAACCTTCAATATCTTTGTTAATGGCTAGGAAAGGACAGTTTCAATTGATCGTTTAAAACCTGCTCATATGCCCTCTATAAATCCTCTACCAGCCCCATCTTTTAAAGATGTTTCTCTGCCAGATCATACAACTGAAAAAGTACCAGCAAATGATGAAACAATTCCCTCTACGGCCACTGAAACAGTGCCGCCAGATGTTACAAGACCCGTTTATCGAACCCGGTATGGACGTAAGGTCCAATTTACAAAAAAGTATCCTGAACTCTAAAATTCTTCTAGTCTTTCTCGTTTCAGATTTTTTTGCAGGAGGGGAGGTGGTGTGGCATTGCATTTCAGAGCCCGCTCCAAGGCAAGCGCTGGTCAAAAAAGCAACGCTCCAACTCAACTACGAGCTAAGATCCTCCGTACCAGCTAGCGCAGGCGCAGACTCGATGGAGAAAAAAGAGCAGCTTTGCTCCTCCGAATGAAAAGTCAGTTTCGATGGCTCGCCCAAAAATGCGGTTTAGGGCATCCCTCCTCACTACAAAAGCGCTGAATGTTTTATGTTTTAATCTTTCTGTTCATACACCTTCTGTTGATTTTAGTTAATAAATGTTATTGTCTGTTCTACTGTTAAACATTCTTGTTTTATCACAC
Source organism: Cheiracanthium punctorium (assembly GCA_038373885.1). NCBI lineage: Eukaryota > Metazoa > Arthropoda > Arachnida > Araneae > Cheiracanthiidae > Cheiracanthium > Cheiracanthium punctorium. Next base: position 61,701 of record JAWZYV010012456.1, read on the forward strand.
TAATAAGTAACAGGGTAAAAAATAGCAATTGCAAGAACAGATAAGACTGTAGCAAGAGGTTCACGTTCTAATGCACAAAACTGTCAGTAACACTCTAAACAACTCAGGTTAGTTGTAAATCTACAAAAATACTATTCTAAAGTATTCAGGTATTGATTGCAAATGCTGGAGGTCAGCTTATTTTCACCTCCTTTCAAAATGCCCTATTGAAATATCCCTTTTGTTGCTTCCTTACATGAAAGCAGAGTTAAAAAAAAAACCATATGCAAACTTATATTACAAATTTAAACTGTTTATTTTCAACCAAAACCCTGCTGCTTAGTACCAGTATACAAGAAAGAATTGTTGCCACATGTTGAGATGTTGTATTTAAGAACCAATAACACAAAAAAGTAAACATACTTTCTTGCTACCTTGGTAAGATGGTAAATGAAAATCATTTAAAACATTATAATCTGAAGTTGCAAGACAATTTATTTACATTTGCAAAAAGTATCCATTTTGAAAAGCCAGAAAAACCTTTGGGGAACAACCAGATTTCAGTGTCAAATAACAAAAGATAATTGCTGTCCACTAATGATTTGTGGAGGTGGAAGGGGAAATCGGGAGTCTCTCCCTAGGCAATCGCCTTAGCTTGCCTAATGGTAAAGCTGGCCCTGCTGGGGACACTTGAAGGTGTACCTCCCCACTCTATAGGCTGGGCTATTTTGTGGTTTTGTCCGTACTTTTGAACTTCCCTGTTCTTCAAAAAACACATTTTGCGCGATATTTACACAAAAATTGGTTGATGATGTATCACAAATTTTTCAATAAATTCTGTGTTTTGAGAAGTGGAGGAAAATATACTTTTACCCCTCACTTCAAAACCTGGGGTGTCAAGTGCCCCCTCTAATCCCCGGGTTCCGGCACCAATGTGGAGAACTATCAACTATTTGTGAAGTAGTTATGAGAAGCTATCTATTTGTTCTGCTAGAAATACATTTGATTTTGTAGAATGATATTATTGTTTATTGAATTATATTATTGTTACAATGATATTATGTATTTTCTTTGGAAGCTGCTGTTTTTGGCTGATTATATTGTCTAGTAAAATACTGTTTTACATTGTTCAAATAATTTTTAATTTTCAACAAGTAGTTGTTTTCATAGTTAAAAGTCTGCTTCACTTTTAACTCTTTTTCATTCTTTTTGTAAGCATGTGTCAGTCCTATATTTACTTTTTGGGTGTACTGGGTAAATGATGAATCTCTGATAAATTTAGTGGATATCATCAAGATTTCAATGTTGAAAATTTGATATGGTCTCATTTCAAATCACCAGGAGCCTCAAAGATACTAAATATATCACTGGCATTTATAACAGACAATATTTTTGACTCTACAAAATTTATAATTTCTCAAGAAATCTGTGTAACACTCTATTTACTGGTCAGATTGTTTTGATTAATCAAGAGAATTTGTGATAAAAAAAAGCATGAAGAACAGGAATGGAAGTGCAAAAGAAAAAAATTAATGTAAAGGAGAAAAAATATTGATATAGCTACAAAAAATTGATTTAAGTTATCTGCTACAAAATAACTTTTCACATAGTTCATTTGTATTTTAAACTTTAAAACAAAGTTAAATATATTGATGAGTGTTTTCTGCTTGGAAGTTCATTTCTTAGAATTGATGTCTGATATTAAACATTGTGTGCTGAGGTATTTTATTAACTTTATTTTATTAACTTTGAGGTATTTTGTTTACTTTTTCCTTTTTTCTCCCCCCCCCCTCCTTTTTTTAGCCCAAACTTACATTGTTGTTGTTGTTTTTTCTGTGCATAACCCTTTGAGAATGGGCTTGCTTTAAAATTTGAATTTTATTTAGCAAAAATTTAATTTTAATTAAAGATATTGGTTGTGATAAAAACTATTTAATATTATTTTTTCTGGATAATAATGTTCATTCACACAAGATTAGTCTTAAAGGATCTTGTTCATTTAATATCTGGTCTTGTACATATATATATATTTATTTTAAAAATACATTTGTACATTGATTTTCTAATGTTGTTAGTGCATGATTTCATCAATAATAAATTTGTTTCTGAGCAACAAAATTTAACCATTGGCCATGTTCTATTAGATTCCAGTTCATATATATTTGAATGCTAGATATTTATAAATCTACTGAATGTTCCAAATGGTACATGGTTTAAAATCATTCTTTGAGAATTTATTTTTATAAAAGTTTTTTTTATTATGCATTTTGATAACTATATAGTCTTATCTTACTGCTGATTTTGTAATGTTAGTACATGCAGTATATTTTCTTTCATAAATATTAATTAAGTAGTTTACTGTTGTAGGTGCCCGCCAAGCTGATATAGGAGACTTAACAGAGAGAAAACAGCTTCGTAAAGATTTAAAATGCAAGAGTTTCCGCTGGTATTTAGAAAACATATATCCTGAATCACAGATGCCCTTAGACTATTATTATCTGGGAGAGGTAAGTTCCAAAAATATATTATGCAAGAATTATTCACACCAATATTTAAATTTCACGCACATCGTGATTTATCACAATTAATCCAAATTTAGATAAAGAATTCTGAAACTGCAAATTGCTTAGATACTTATGGAAGGAAAAGTGGAGAAAATGTGGCTATGGGTGCTTGTCATGGATTAGGGGGAAACCAGGTAAACTATTTAAGTCTTATATTTTAAAGGTGGTTCTAAAATGTTTCCAAAATTGTCACTTTTTTATTATATAAAAGCAGCATATAACTAGATGATGTTTACTTATTTTATTATTTTGTCTAAGCAGAGAATTAATGTTTTTTAAATTTCATTCTATCTGTAATTTACTGCAAAAAGTTAAACCAGTATGCTTTTATTACTAAAATTAAATGCAAATTGATTAAATTTTTTTAAAAAACTATGTTTTTCCCCCTTTTATTTCTGTTATTATTTTACTCTACAAAATTATCATTTGAGGACAATTTTTACTATGTTTCGGAATACTTACAAATCATTAAATGTTACTTTAATTAAATAATTATTTTATGTGTTGTTGATATATTCTGTTTTAAAACAGGTGTTTGCTTATACTAAAAGACAACAAATAATGTCTGATGATAATTGTTTGGATGCTGCATCAAGTGAAGGACCAGTAAAATTGCTACGGTGTCATGGAATGGGTGGAAATCAAATGTGGTCATATGACAGAGAGGTAACTCTTTTTTTTTTTTTTTTTTTTTAATCTCTTGTGATTAGCTCGTTTTATGTATGTGGAGGTTTTAATAACACATTTAGCTGTTCAATCATCTTGAATCAACAGCTATAATTGAATTAATATTTTGATAGTTTAAAAAATTTTCAATGTTAGTTAGGTATAACAAGATATTTTTATAAATTTATTTGTTCAATCTATTTTTATTCATAAACTGGTTAAGCTGGTATAAATTAATAATTATTCCAGTTTTTAGAGGATAAGCCTTATGATTTTGTTTAAAAATTGTATATGAGTAAAATGAATTGTTGGGAGTAGTCGTGTTGTGAATTAGCTTTCTTTTATTGACTATGTTAATCAAAGTCCAGTGGCATAGTGATTAGTACTGCTTTGCAACAGGTCCAAGGTTTGATCCTTGGGCTGAGGATGGTTGACTCGCCTTTCATTCCTTGAGTGTGTTTAGAACCAGGATTGCGTGGTAAATAAACACTGAGGATCACACATCAAGCTGACCATTTGACTGTGGTGCATGCTTCTGAACGGTGAAGCCTATAGTTGAGAAGATGTGGTTGGGCATTGCAGGCCTTGGCACTTTTAAGGACTGTTGTTCCACTGTAGTTTAACTTAGAGTATGTTAACTTATCTGTAGATTTTAATATGTTTTAATTTTTTTTCCTTTTGTCTTTTGGATTACCAAGTGATATCTTAATAAATGTTACTCATATTGTATATACAATAAAGAGGTTTTGTAAATTCGGTGGTGTTTCATTTTATTCAGTGTATTAAACTTAACTACAATATAATGCAAAACTGTGAAGTTTTATTGTGTAGCTTTTTCCTCTTTCCTTAAAAATGTCTTATTGCTTCATTTAATTTTATATTACCTATGGGATGAATGTAATTTTTTGTTCATTTGGAAAATTTTTAATCTATCTCCTTTCATAACAAGTAAAATAGTAATAATAATAATTTAAAAATAAACTAAGTTTAATAAACCTTTTCTTTGGCAACATTAAAACTCTATGTGTTCTTGTGCCTATTTCTCAGATGGAGCAAAACAGTTAAACCTAATAACTTCAGCTCACTTATAAAAATGTTGGTGCTCTTTTAAGACACCATATCTTGTTTACTGAACAAATAGCAACCAAATTAGACACAAGAAATTAGGAGAAGTTGGGTACACTTCAGTATATATCATGTGAGGATAAATATTGTGCCTTACAAACCAAATGAATTTAGTTTAAACAAGAATTCACTAGCAAGAATAATTAGATAGTAAAAATTAAATTACTATGTACTCTATAATTATTTTTAAATGCTTGTCAACCTAAAAGAGGGGGGGGGGTGATCTTAAACATTTTCATATTTTGCGCACTAAAGTGCTATATATATAAAGTGTATCATAATTCATGCATTGTGTTTATTTTTTTCCCCCCGTGTTCCATAAAACACTTTTCAGAATTGAAATCTATATTAAAATCACCTACCAAAACTGTTTGCAACAATCTTTATCAAGCATATTATAACTATACTTCCTGTTTCTAATAAACTGTAGCATTTGACAGTCTCTCACCAAATATGAAAGATAGTGCCAAGCTAACTTTACTTTTGGGGACTTATTTTTTGGCACCAAAGGGCCATATTAAAGTAACCTTTTAAGGTGACTCTGTATATAGAAAAATGAAACCAGATTTTTGAAAAATATTTCACAGAAAATTGCACAAGCGTAAATGAGTTATTAGACTTTAATGTTTTAACTATCATGAATGACTAAAAAGAGATTTTTAAACTGCAAATATATAAATGAAGTAAGAAAGAAAAAAAATATTACCATGACTCGTGATTGTATGAAAAACTTAAAAGTACCATATTAATATTAATGTACCATGAAAGTACCTTTGTTAGTGAAAGTTAATATTGTACCTAGTTCAGGTTTTAAAAATGTTTCTGCAGTTGGGTAGAATTTTTTACATACTTTTTTCTCTTAAAACACAATACAACATTTTAATTTTAGGTTCCTATTAGGTTGTATGATTTTTAATTGAATGTTTTATTATTCATGAAGTAATTTTAGTTTCTTTAAAATATTTTTGATGACTTTAAATGTTTATATTGAAGCAAGATAATTATTCGTTCAAATATATAAATTATAAATAGTATAGAAACTTTCCATGATTAAGTGTTAAACAAAAATGAAATTATTAAAACATAAAACTTAAAGCAATAACTTTTCCCTTATTATATAGAAAAATGAAATCAGATTTTTAAAAAATCTTTCACAGAAAATTGCACAATCATAAATGAGTTATTAGACTTTAATGTTTTAACTATCATGAATGAGACTAAAAAGAGATTTTTAAACTGCAAATACATAAATGAAGTAAGAAAGAAAAGAAATATTGCACCTAGTTCAGGTTTTTAAAATGTTTCTGCAGTTGGGTAGAATTTTTTACATACTTTTTTCTTTTAAAACACAATACAATATTTTAATTTTAGGTTGTATGATTTTTTAATTGAATGTTTTATTATTCATGAAGTAATTTTAGTTTCTTTGAAATATTTTTGATGACTTTAAATGTTTATATTGAAACACGATAATTATTCGTTCAAATATATAAATTATAAATAGTATAAAAACTTTCCAAGATTAAATGTTAAACAAAAATGAAGTTATTAAAAACTTAAAGCAATAACTTTTCCCTTATTAAATTGAATATGCACTTTATTTTTTAATCTATGGCAAATTCAGAAATTATATTCTGATATAATACTAAAATTTTGATTTTCTAGGATGAAACTATAATACACACACAAACTGGTCGATGTCTTGACAAGCCTGATGACTCTGATGTTACCCTGCCCACTTTAAAGAAATGTGATGGCCGACAATCTCAGAAATGGGTAATGAGCAGCAGTTTTAAATGGCAAGCTTCATAACAAGAAAGAAGATTTGCAAAGTCCAGTATGAGAATATATCTGTGATGAGCAAAGTACAAGACTCTATTTCTAAGAAGTAATTATGCTCCATGTGATTTTGGAAACACTGAAGGCTCATTCCATTACTTAAATTATTATATGCCAAAACAATACAAAGACTAACCATTTGTTGTATATTACATTAAAACAAGAGTGTATAGTTCCAAATTACATTCCAATCCCAAAAATGTTTTAGTATTCTGTGAGTGTTAGTTTTAATACAATTATATTTATGAAGTTCCCCCACTTCCAGAGATTTGTACATTAAATTCCATTTTTCATATAAAAACTATGATGTTTACTGTGGTTGAGTTGTATCTTTAAATAAATTATTTATATGCGTGTGTGTGTATATATACAGTGCTTATACCTCTTATATAATACCTCATTTACAATTATGTATTTTAAAAGCTCTGATTTTATTTTAGCATAATTATGGTTTTTAACCATTCACTGATAAAGAAGCATGTGTAAAAAACTAGATGGCTTTAACTAACAATTTTTTATAACATAATTTCTCTCCATTTCTCCAAATATATGAGATAAATTTGGTTTTACAATTCAAAGTTTTTCAAATGTAATATTCTGAATTATTAATTAATAACCTGTTAAGTGATTAAATAAACATAAGTGTCTTGTAAAAATTATCATATTATAAAATTGAGGTTTTATAAAAATTGGTCTGCTACAGGACCCAAAACTTCAGCTCACAATGCCACTCACAAGAAGAAAATGTACTCATCACAAAGTAGAGTTGTGATGCTCTACATTTACATATGATTAATGAAATACTTTAATAAATATGCATGGAGTAATTTTATGTAATAAAATGGTCTCGCAATTAAAAATCATTTTAATGTATTGTATTTCAGATTTACTTTTTTTTTTTCTCTGTCTTACGTGGTTTGTGACTAATGCTATAAGTGGAATGGCTGTTAGAACTAATTTTTAAAATGAAAAACTACTGATGAGTCAAGCATAAATCTGGATAGTTAAAAGTTTTTAAAATTCAATTGGTAGTAGCTTGCCAGTTAAGATTAAAAACTTGAAACATCAGTAGAAAAATTCAGGCTTGTGCAGGTGTGACCCTTTTCCCTAATGAATTTCTGTTTGTTTATGTTGCAAATTCATGATTTCTGTGACCATTTTTAGATATTTTATAAATTTCACAAGCATTATATTGCAAATTTTGCTTCATGCATAGATTTTTTCTTGTAATTCTTTTCAATCTCATCCTCGTATCAACTTTTTTTCTTCATGTAAAAACTCTATTCAAAATTAGAATGAATTTTCACAAGCCAAAGTAAACGTTCCGCTTCCCAATGGTGAAGTGGCGAGAGAAATTTCATGGCCTGTTTACTCTAGAAAGAATTTCATTTTGATGGAAACCATATTAACATTCACTCATGCCAATTAAAAGAATAGACTGTTTTATGCTTTCAAATAAATATTCTTTGAAATATTGGTCTCTAGAAAGTTTCTGGAATTCAAATATATTTTAGTAATGTAGGAATTATAGATTTTAGGTAATTTAATGGATTGCTAAGACTAGTTTTTAAAACCTATTAGCTAAACTTTTTTTTTTACTATGTAGGTAAAATTTAATTTTTTTTTTTTACAATTAAGTTAACAATAAAAAAAAAATCAAAATAGATGTTAAAGTGAATATCTTTTAAACCATTCGTGATCGAAGCATACTTTCAATTAGAAAAGTTCATCAAATAAAGAGTAGCTTTCAGATATGACAGGTTTTTTTTTTTACTAGGGGCTGAATGCATAGTACAATACAAAATTTTTATATGTTCCCTCCTTTGCTATCACTTATAGTTGGGAAAAGGGTGCTTTGTGTCTAAGAACGTAAATTTTAAAAAATCCCATGTTTCTGAGTGGAATAGTTACCGATATATCGCAAGTTAAAAATTTTAGCATTGTCGTCAAATACTAAGGGGATGTCTCAAAAGTGAAAAAAGTAAAATTACATTTCAGCTACAGTAATTTATGTTAGTGGTCATTCGACAGATTTTAGCTAAAATTTTCTTATAATGTATGTTTGGCATTTTCTAGTGAACTTTAAAATTCTTCCTCTAAAAGCATGATGTAACTAGTGGATGATCCCTAAAGGTCTAAGTCATCAATAATTTCATAACACAATACCTATTAGTTCAGGTAAAATTTGATTTGAAGCTAAATTGATTTTAATAAGCAGGGAACATTATTTGAACCCAAATAGAGTGTTTTACCTAATTAGGTGTGTATTGTGTTGAGGCAAACCTACAAAAGGCATATCTGCTTGTGGGGGGGGGGGTACATAGAATAGAAGACATTTTAAGGGTTTCTAATGTATATTCATGTAACATCTGGAGAAAATGCTCCAAACTCTAGACCATTAAATCGATAGCCATAACTTGAACCTTCACACTTCAGCCATTTACCATGTTCAGTGTGTTATCCACTCAGCCATGGTGGGGCCCCAAACTAGGAGAGAAATTATAAAATAAATTAATTTTTAATAGATTATTACTTAATTATTCATTCAAAATTATGAACTCATTATGCATAAAATGAACTTATGCATTACATTATAGGCTTTAAGAAAAATTATCAGTGTTGCATTGTTTGGACGGAGCAATTAAACGCTCAAAGGAGTAATATTGGGAATATGTTTCGGTGAATTCTTCCTCTTAGACAGGTTGTTCGTAAGTGCTTTCAAACAGAACTTGAAAGTCTCTCAGAAAAAGAGAAAGAAAATCATCCCATGTGGTCACAGTACAATCTCATATGATTGACAACACTGTCCAGTCTCCGCCTCAGGTGAAAAAAAGTTTCTATCCAGTTAACTACCTTATAAAAATGGTTGGGACTAATTAACAGTCGCAGATGAATAACAGAGCTGAAAACACTTTTTTCCTTTAGGCGATAGGGTCGCTATCTAAAGTTGCTAGGAAAAATGATACAATGAGTAGGCATGAGATTTTTGCAACTGTGATTGCAGTGCTCCAGGTGTGAAGGTTTCAGTAGAGCGAGATCATGGGTTGCTATGCGTATTTTTTGCTTCCCCCCCTCCCCCCAAATCCTTTAGAATTTTTATTTTCACACTTTATAATTTTTTTATTTTATTATGCAGTGATTCTAGTATGCATTTATATTGATTTGAGTCTGTTCTTGGCAATTTGATCGAATTAAGCAGCTAAATTTATAACCAGTGTTTGTATTAAGCAGCAGGTACTGTAGTTAAGTCTTTAGTACTGATTCAAATATAAGCGGGGATGTGCCAGCTGCTCCAATTGTTCCAAATCAATGATAATGCTCCAATCTGCTACAAAAAGATCATTTTTGGACATTTTTGCTCCAAATTCACCAAAAGTGTAATTTGAAATTTTTCCATGTGCTAAAAACGCTTTTAATCTCCCAAATTTGTATAAAAAATTTCATTGCACATTCTAAGCATTATAATTTCAATCTTTTATCCATCAATCTTAAAAGCGGAAATTTTTCCTTTGACATTCCTTTGTAATCTCTAATACTTGAAGAATAAAAATTGGCCCGTATTTTAAATTTAATAATTTTATTTAAGTTGATGAAATTTTTAATTTTTTTTAAGCTACTGGCAGTAGTTATAAGGTTTAGTAAATATTAGGGTTTTTTAAATTATTTAAAATAGATATTTAGCATAACACTGTATAAAATAACTGAACTTTTTAATAATTATTTTTTGAAACTTCTGACACACCCTTGTAGAAATAAAATTTGAAATTATATAAGCAATGTCAAATTGGATGAAAAATCTTTTGTTTGCGAGACTTTAGATTCACCACTTCTAACTAAAACTGGTCATATCATGGAATTTTTAATTTAAATTGGGGGAGGGGGGGGGGAAAGATAGTGTAGATGTGAATATCATGTATTTTTATGTAAGAATTGTCAGTGCATGTGTAGTTTTTGTTGCTAAGTGTTTTAAGAACCTCTAATTTTCATTTTTCAGATTAGCATTCTTAAATGACTTCTTCCTTCCCTTGGAAAGTAAATTTTGTGTTTCAAAATTGGCATTCTTGTGCTCCATAAGTGACTTTTTTGTGTTCCGAATTGCTCCAGAAATCTGTTTTCCTTGCTCCACAAATTGCTCCAAAATTTAATTTCTACTGGCACATGCCTGTATAAGTATAGATATATAACTAAAAAAAATCAATTAGTTACTTTGAAACAACACTAAAGAAATATAGTATAAGTAAAGAATATTTATATGGCTTGCATTGGCATTGATGAATTAGCTATATATATATATCCAACTAAAGAAACTACTCACTGTACAATGGCTACAGATACTTATGACCAAAGCAGTTAAGAATTTCTAGTAAACTCAATGTTAGTGTGCTAACTATTTATTCCTTCATTAATGTATCATTCCGTAAATGTTGATATTTTTATTCATGTTTTGTCATAAAAATTTATTATGTTTATTATACACGAAAATTTAAGACTATACAGTTCAATACTCTATGATTATTTAATTCTCATTCAGATTATGCCATTAAAAATTATCATGCTTGTTGTTTGCATTAAAATTTAAGACAATTTAATTTGATGTTACTGATTTATTAATATCTAATATTTTAATGATTATCCTGATTAATTATCATTTATGCATCACTACAAATAAGCCCAGAGTTTTATAAAAATGCTAAAATGCTAAAGCTAAAAACTAATGTATGTTTTTTTTTGTTTTTGTTTTTTTTTTCCTTGGCATTTGATGCAAATCCTATGGAAGAATGAAAAATCATAATGAAAGGTCATATGGTAATTTATATCTAAAAAGTTCCGGCCTATATTTATGTAACTCTTTATGGCAACAATCCCTTTAAATATTTGATAGTCAGTGAAATTTAGTAAATGGATTTTGATCTTAAGCTGATGTTTATTAAGGTCGATTAGCAACACAAAGTTTATAGGTCATGGGGTGGAGGCATTTTTAAGAAGAGCCAGCTGATATTCACATTGCAATCAAAGAAAAACATCAGAGCTAAGTATTCAATTAGACTGTCTCTTTGTAAATTGAACCTACATTGTATAACAAAAAAAAAGAGGGAAAGAGGGAAACACTGCTGATTTGGAACAGGAAATAACTTAAATTTAGCCATCTAATGCCGCATCAGCGTAAATGCTGCACTCGCATCAGCGTAAATGCTGCACTCGAGGAAAATGACAGAAGAAAAATTAAAACTGCATAAAAATGCTGCATTGGCATAAACACTGCACTAAATTAAATTGCGAGTGACATCGCTGTGAAAGTCTTAGTTGCAAAATCTTGCCATGGGTCATTATGTATGTATGCTATATCATTTGAGAGAAATGATTTAAATGAAATCATAAGAGAAAAATAAATTTTAGGTAAGAAATACGTTCATAAATGTACTTATACCCACTAAAGAAGTCCATATACATAATACTCATACTATGGTATTAAAAATGATAAGAGAGAGGAAAGAAGAATGTTGATTGCTATTGCATCAACAAAGGTGGAGTCATGCCAGTGTTCGGCAAGAATTATAGTAGATTTACAATAAAAGGGGGAAGGGAAGGGAGAGGATGGGTTTGGAAAGATTCATCTAGCAACTGAGAATAAGAATAAAATCTGTTCAACCTGAAGTGGAAGGAAATACTGTTACTTTTTCAAAATCTCGTTTAGGGTGATTGGGGCCCTGAAGGAAAAAAAAAAAACATATACACCAAATAAACACAAATTTTGACTAGTCTTCTGTGTAGAGCGCCTAAGTGATAAGCTAGTATTTCTTCATGATACTGATGGAATGTATTTTTTAGTGCACGTAAGCACTGCATTGGTGGGTATGTCGCCCCCACTGAACTTAGGTTTTAAACATGTAAATGCTGCAGCATTTCTTCTGAAAATTACGGTAATAATAAAAATAAAACTTTTTAAAAAAATTCTAACTTTATTTTTTTTAACTTTATTTATCATTCTATGATATATTTTTTAACAAGATTTTTACTTACTTTTTGTCAGTAGAAACACCTTCATTGAGATTTTCTTAAAATGAAAAGTTTATAAACAAAATTATTTGTCAATTAGTCCAAAATCTATCAAAAAAGAAAAAAATCAAAACCTGATTTCACTTTTTATTATTCTGTATATATCAAACAATAATGATAAAAATTCATTTTAAAAAATGCGAAAATCCATGTCTCCTCTTCTTGGTAGTAAAAAAAAAAAAAAAGCAAAAATAGTTAAAAATCTGGATCTTTATTTTACAGTTTTTTAACAAAATATATTCTTTGATTCTGACTAGATAAAAATTTATAGTAAGATTAGTTATCTTCTTCTCGTAAAAAAAGTGAAGAGATGGTATCTTTTCTGGGTTCACGGGGAGGGTGCATTTGTGACAAAACATATCTTGCATACTCAGAATTAATGAGTCCTGCTTCACGTAACTGTTGTTCCAACCGTACACGAGGGTCTCTGTGTACCTGTAATGTAAATTAAGTCTTAACACTGGCAGTAATAACAAAAATATGCATGCAAAACATAAGTAAATAAGCTATACAGCATATATTCCTCTAGAGAAATCCAATGAATACTCTCAAACATACTTTTTAGCTTTGCTTACATTTGTTAATGAGTTTCAGCAGGCCAGAAATTTCTCTAGACCAAGCATCATTATAATGTTCTAAATAAGTCCCCCCCCCTCTTCCTGTTTAGTTGAACTAAAGGATCACAACAGACCTAACACCATATCAGTTTACCACACATTGCATTAAAGTAGTGCAGTTGCAAAATATATCTCATAAATTATATCAGTTAGGGCAATGTGAATATCAGTTATTTTGATGTTTCATTCAGCCATCCCAACCTCGGCAATTTGTGGTACAATTAATTTAATGCCAGACTACAAAATGTATTTTGAAAATGCACATACAGCAGAGTCCCACTAATTGGAGCTATCTTAATCCAAGGTATTAGTGTAAACACGGGTTAGAACCCCTTAGAAAGACCATGACAGAGGGCTCCTACCCCTCAGCCTGGATCCCTTGTGCAGGTGATTGTAATCCCACAACACAAACTTCATCCGAAGTAGGGCTAAACTTTCTGCTCAAAAGCAAGCAACTTTAGATTCATTTTTTAAACATTAAATAAAGTATGTGTGATGACATTTAAAATACTTTTTTTTATTTGTAAATCTGTGTGCTTATTATATTTTCACTGTTTGATCTTTCTGCATTTACTGAACATAAAACTGAATTTTTCTCTTTGATTTTATGATGCAGTCTGCATAATCCGAGTCTGTGTCATTCACAATCAATTTGGATTATTGGGACCCAACTGTATTTTCGATACTGCCCAACTCTGCTTTCCACAAAGTAAAGAAAAAAAAAAAAAAAAAAATTCATGTTACTATTTTCACTATTCTTAAATTTATTTTGACAACTCTCTGCATGATGTCTCAGTGTGCTTTTGTATTTACGTATGTACTTATGCATATACAATCTATTTTGAACAACTGTAAATTCATTTTGACTAGTTCTGAAGTGACATCTGTATGAATGTATGTCTGTAACTCACATAACTTAAAACATTTAGCTGTAGATAGTTGAAATTTTGTATTTAAGACTGATGCAACATCTAGTTGGGTACTTTCCTTTTTGACTGCAATTGACTGGGCAGTTTATTTACAGAGTCAAACAAAAGACTTTCAATGTATTAGTCTATGAACAATCATAGTTTGGGCCATGCTCAAAGTCTTGCCAATGGCACCAAAAGTATGTTTTCAAAACTGAAAACGCAGAATGTTGAAATATTGTATTTAAAACTGTTACAACATCTAGTTATGCACATTCCTTTTTTATTGCATTCAACTGAATATTTTATTTACACAGAAAAGATTTTCAATACAAGTAAGGTCTATAGACATCAATATGTCAGAAGTCCGGTCAGTCATGGGGTCACACTCAAAATCTCACCAACCGTTGCCAATCTTCAGGAAATCTCTTATTAGGCAATAAATCATCAAACCTTTAAATTATTTAAGTATTATACCTTAATTTTAAATTAAATAAGTTTAAATAGAGTACAGCATGACAAACAAACAAACAAACAAACAAAAAACCACTGAACAATTATTATGCTCCACAATACATTAGGGTTCATTGTGGAGCAAAAGAACTCATTAAATGCAAAAAATTAGACAATACTGGATGTTAGTTCATTTGGCGAGTAAGTGTGCTTACTCAAATTTATATTAAAAATTAAATAATTATAGTGTTGGTATATAAAACAACTGAATAGTGTTTCAAGCTGCGTGGAAAAAGAATTGAAATACTATCATTATATTTAAACAATGCACATGTATAATGAAACTATCATTAAGCAACCACTTTTCACTTCAAGTTAAATCTTCTCCCTAGTACCTGTAGCCTTTCAATATTTGCTTAATTAATCTAACAGGGAAAAAAAAAAAAAAAAGCAATTTATCTGTCCACCACCATTCAGCAATTTTGGTCATCATCATGAACAAGTATTCCCTCTTCATACATGTTTGTTTAGACAGAGAGAGAGAGAGAAAAAAAAGAGGACTGAATTTATAACAACTTTTGTATTAGTGAAGGCACAACCTACTTTCTGAAACCAACTGAGAAAGAGATTTTTGAAAATTTCGTTTTCTATTCTGATATCATTGTTCTTGTAAAATTTGCTAATAGCAAGTTTTTAGTGTGTAGTTTTAAAATGAATGTTATCTCATTATTTACATTTTACATGGTAGCAATGAGACTACTAGTTATTGGATCCATAGAGAAGTAATTTTCACAAAGGAACGTCCTATTGGAAAAGGAAATAAAATATAAAACATTATTTATGAATTTTGTTTTCAATTTAAATGAGATTCATGGATTTTATTCATTTATTTTTTATTGCCCTCTTCTGTGCTTTAACTAGATCTTCTAGAAATTTAATATTTTATAGAGAATGGAATGTATCCACTCAAGGCTCTTTTTACTGTCTCCCTTATTTTTGTGGTATACTTGTTATTTTTTTGTAATTAGATAATATTTATTGCATTTATAATGATTTTCTTGAACCATATTGTTTAAACATCTAAACCTCAGTTTAATTAACCGTTTCTTGGCAGATTGCTCATAAATGAATTGCACTCTAGGCAGCTGGCATGCCAAACAAGTCTGAGAATAAATGTTTCAAAAACAACAGCCCATGTGACAGTGGGAGATCGATCATGCAAATGATACGATGCAAGTTGTACCTAAAACAGAGTGGAGCCAATTTATAACAATAATATTAATGGGCATTATAGAGCATTTTGACTTGACCTTTCAATGACATCAAGTCTGCCGACTGCATATCAGTTCTGTGCAGATTCTCCTACTGTCTTCTTATTGTATTCAACCCAGAAAAAGTGTATTAGAAACATAAGTTTTAATTATCCTTAATCATTTCAAAAGATAAAAATGCTATTACAAAAAAAAAAAAAAAAAAAAAAAAAAAAAAGTTGAAGATTAGCTTAACCAGTTCAATCCATTACAATCCTATAAATATTTGAAGTTGAATGTTAAAAATTTTTTTAATTTTTTTTTTTTTTAATATAAAAAATCTGATTTTCCTCTTTGAAATATGTTATGAAAACTGCTTGCTGTCATGCAGAGGGAAGACCTGTCACAGAGAGGCTTATCTCATTCAAATGTTGTATTGGGCAGTTGCTGATAATGAATGCATGGGAGCAACTCTGCTACAGTACCTATAGCCACTGTTCGCTCAGAGGGAGCATCAGTTGAGTGCCTAAAGATGCTGTTCACTGTGAAAGGGTAAGGAGTTAGGGGACAATTTAAGTGTTATTAAAATCTACCAAAAATTTATAATTAAATTAAAATGAAATAAATAACTAAAATGTAATTTTAGTAAAGAAGTTGTTATTTATAAGCTTTATTTTTTAAAGAAAGAAAAAAAAACTGTTCAGCTGAAAATGCTTTTTTTTTATTAGTCATTAATTTTTTATAGGACAGAAAGGTGTCTATCAAATTTCTGCAAGTCAATTTCCGGACTTTTTCCTGACTTTTGGGAGGTCCCGGGAAAAAAATTCCTGACCAGTGCATTTTACTTTGGGAAATTGCACAATGACCCATTCCTTGTCTTTATATTTGCATATTTGTAAAACTTCTTGAAATCAATTTTAACTGAAGTATACAGGATTAAGCTTTCATCAATTGAGAAACAGAAGTAGTCGCACTTTCTGATAGAATTAACTAACTGTTCTTGGAAATAGGGTCCTAAGCCGTAAGTTACCAAGTAAGCTAATTTGTCTTTTATCCTCCCGTCACGATTGATGAGCCCCCATTTTTCCCTCCTTATACAAACACATCGTTAGATGCTTTCGGGGTTCGAAAAATGTGTTACAGTTGCTTTTGGTTTCCAGTCTGACAATTAGAGAGAAAGCGTAAAAAAAAAAAGGACACGAAACAGAAAAAAAATGATTCTTTTATTGAATTTTCCGGACCCATTATCCAATTTCCCGGCTTTTTCCAGACTTTCCGGATTTTCCGGAGCGGTAGACACCCTGGACAGTAATCAGAAATTCTATAAATCTTATTAAATACTTTGACATTTGTTAAAGCTGATATTTTCTAAAAGTAGCTAACAAACATTTTTGTAAATGTTTTTAAAAGCTATACTATAGAACTACTCTCCTTGTAATGCAGTCTAAAATAATCAAGTATCAAAATTATACTTTTGCACATGCAGTACCAAACAAAAACAAGAAAAACCGCTTGCAACTATTTAGTTGAATTTAGAATTTTAATTAACAGCTTACACTAAAAGTTTCAAATGCAAGGAACTGTTATTTTTAATATAAATCATCTTTTAATTATCTCAACATTTAACATGAAACTGAAGGGACCGAAATATATTTTCATGTGAAAGAATTTTGTTTTAAAAGATTCATAATAAATTGCATAGTTACTATTCGAACTGCTATATCATTTCGTATTATCGATATTTAATATTAAGCATTTTCATGTTAAATGTACTTCTCTATGTACCATTTTCACATTAATCAAATTTGCAGGTTCTTTATTGTTTTGATTACTAATAAATTGATAGTTAATATATTGAATACCTTAAGCCTTTTAATGATTATTAGTTTTAGTAACTAAAACTGAATGAACATTTTAAAAGCTATTTTTGTAATATACAGCTTGAAAAAGAATTCTAACAAAGAAATTTTCTGTGTAGAAAATGCTTTTGTGTACTAGTGAAAGTTTGTTTATGGAGACAAATACCAGTTTTATTTCATAGTCATATTTTTCAGCATTTTGATAGACACTGTATACATGTTCACCATATTTCCTTTTTCATTTTAATAGATCCAAAGTTTAAATTCATAAAAATAAATTTTTTTAAGAGTTGGTTTTTTTTTTTTAAGTGTTTCATTTGAATCTTGTATAGAAACCTACTTCTAAATGCATAGATTTATTTCTTGACATTTTAGAAATTTAGTGTTTTCTAGTTTTTAAATATTATACAAAAAAATTAACTTTATGATACTGTCTTTGTTTATCAGTCAGAGAGCTAAAGCTATGCAGTAGAGCAGAGCCTATTTGTGTTTTTGTTAAACTGATAAGTTATAGTTAATGTACACTTGTGTATATAAAATCATCAAAGTGGAACTAATTTTTAGATGTCAAACAGTATAACCTGTAATACAGTCAAACAAAAGAATTGAGAAGATGGAAACTGCTTGAATTATCCAGTTCCCATCAATGTATAATTATGCTGTATAGGAAATTTCAGGATTTTTTAAAAGTTTGATTCCATACATTACATATATTTTATTAAGTTTCTATAGTTCTTTTCAAAATGTAAGTAAAATAAAAATGGCTTCTTATTATAAGGGGCATCGAATGAAAATGGGATAAACTGCATTGCATGCAAGTGGTAATGCTGTCAGGTATTTGTATAAAAATGCTCACTATAAGAAATCAGTAATTAACATTGCGAACAGTTACCACTGTGCTATTTGTCTGTTAGACATGCTTGAAGTTAAGTCAGTGAAATGTGTGTGTATGATTTAGAGGACACGAAGGAGGAACAACAAGATATAGTACATTTTTTGACAACAGAAGGAGTATCAGAAAGTGACATTCAAATGCGAGTGTTTCATGTGTATGGGAAACGCATTATTTCATGTGTGCATATATTTCTGTTGCACAAAAATTCCACTTTTGGTTACCAAGTTTATTTTGATGTCATTGCAGACATTTTGCTGGGAAACCCTTTATACATTCTCCATATAGTCCAGAACTTTCTCCATGTGACTTGCATACTTTTAGAGCTCACAAATGTAGAGGTTGTACACTTGGGTACAATCATGGTTTCATAGGCAACCTCAAACATTTTTCCATGAAGGCAATTGACCATCTTGTTTATAGGATAAATGTATTGGTCATTTTGAAATAATAATAATTATTTACTCTTTCCCCCCCCCCTCAGTACCATTTTCATTTGATTGCCCCTTATATATTTAACTATCTGGTTCATTAGTGAAAATCATTAAATGTGAATTTTTGTTTCAAAAGGTATTACATTTGTATGTGGTTCATTGTTTTTAGAATTCTACCTATGCCTCCTAAAGTTATGTTTGGTGCAAATACTAGTTAATGCATTATGTGTGTTTATAAGGTTCTATTTTGTTATAATTGCACATGTTCTAAAGCAATATTATTTTGTCAGTTTTGTTTTGTATATCAAAGTAATTTGCAAGAATTAAAATATTTTTACAAAATCTGCTTGGATCAATTTGTTGAAAAATATATGTTTTTTACAGTATTTTTATTATGTGTTTCAGTTTTTCCTTTCAAATTGTTTAATGTTGAGTACTGGAAGGATAATGGGCTATTGCATTTTTTAAAGTTTAAATGTACACAGGAGTAAGTCAACACTAAGAGCCACATTGCATGAAAATTCTGATTCATTCAAAGTAGTGGGATTTTAGTTATGTCTACAAATAAATAAATAAATAAATAAACTAACAAAATTTTCTTAGTTAACTTAAATAGCATTTTTTAAATAAGTTTAACTTCAAATTATATTTTAAGATAAAAAGTTAACATGTCTTAAGCATACATGGAAAAATTTGTTTTAGATATATTTTATAGATATATTTGTTTTAGATATGTTTTTAGATATATTTGTTTTAGATATAGAGACATATTTTTTGAAGTAAATAGAAAGTACACAAAAAATATTTACAGAAAAATTATCAAATAAAAATTCATTTAAAATGACAAGTTTAGAATTAGTTTTATACAATGATTAAACTAATTATCAAATTAAATTAGTTAAGGAAGTTAAATTAAAAAAAATTATGCCTGAGTTTTCAAACTCATCTACTGATTAGAAGAGAAACACCTTATACAGAAGGCCACCATTGTTCCAAAAATTTTTTAATAAAACGCTACTTAAATTCTGTAGGCTGATTTTCAAATATTTCGTACATGATTTCTTGAGAATCCTTGGGTTGTACAGTTTGCAAGCACTAAATTTTGTTCCAATCTGTCATTTGAAGAGTATGCCTTCTCCTTGCCAGACATAAAAATTCGTATCTTCTGTACATGGAAGATTTGTACAGTGCAAGTTTTTCTTAAATGAACTAGCCGAAGGTTAAAAAAAAAAAGAAACTACAGGACTTTTGAGCAGATTTAAAAAGAAACAAAAAAGATAACACCTGAAAAAGTTATTACTGCACAAATCTTCCTGAACTATCAACCATACTTTAACAAACAATAAAACAATGTTTTAGCAACTTTCCTAAAAAATTCTTGAGCACAAAATTCACTTAGTAAAATGAGCTAAAATCTCAGCAATTAAGGGAAGTTATGCAAAATACTCTATATTTAAGACTTCTTTTCAGTACATCTTATGAAGAGGAAGTCTGAATTTGAGTCTAGTATCGTTGGATTCTTTAATAGCGCATTTTGGAAAAAATCATGTGATTTCGGTACATAAATATAAATAAACTAAATGTCATGCTCTTCAGAATTGCTAGAATACCTCTTTACAAGATGCACTGCATGAAGGACTGTGCCAACATACAAAAATTAATCATAAATTGTATGACATGATTGTATGCACATGATATATGCATGTGAGATACATTTACCGCAGACCCTTAAAAATGAAATTCCATTCATCTTATTTATTTCAAACATTTATAAAAAATCAATGTAATTAATATAAAGTAAATAGTGAGTTTTGAAGGCACTCATACATTTTAACCCGTACAGCATTGGATCGTTTTCTTCTCATAGGATAAACATGTTCTTTCAGATTTTGCATGCATTTCTCTACAGCTTTTTTTTTTTTTTTTTTTTTAATGTTCAACTCCAATATTGGCTATTTTACAGAGAAAATATTGTGTTGCACGGAATGTATGGAGTTGTTCCGGAAGAACCGGAGCAGTTGGCAGGTATGCACTTGTTTTCAAAATGGACTGATTCACTCTTCGACGATTAAAATGGACCTCTGAACACAAAAAGTGCGTGGTTGGCTTTGGAAAGAATTATTTTTTAGTAGCTGAAAGAGCATAAAACGAAACTTAATCAAAGAATGGATCGGCTGCCAGTTCCTGTTCTTATGGGTATGGATTATCGCACATGGGCTATGAAAATAGAAGCAAAATCAGCACAAGGAATCAGGTAAATTGAGTGAATGGAAAACGAGAAACAATAAGGCATTGGATTATATCAAGCTTTCATTAGCGGATTAACAAGCACAAAAATACGTTACTGAAAGAAATGCGAAGAATGTATGGAATAAAATTAAAAATAATTTTATTAGAACTCTCGAAGATCGAAAAATAGACACCAGTCAAGAATTGAAAAACTTAGAGCTTCATGATAAAGAAAATATAAATGATTACATAGCTCGAGCTCGTGGATTAGGAGCAAAATGCTCTTCTTTTGGACTTGATACATCACCTAAAGATCTAGTATATTACACCACCAGAGGATTGTTATGTCAAAAAAAAAAAAAAAAAAATGTCCATTTAGTAAAACTTTGAATTAATTAGTTTTGAGTTTTTTATTAGAAGTATTAAAAGAAAGAAGTTAGGAATTTTAGAAGTTTTTTTTTAATAAGTTCTTTCCCAAGAGAAATTTAACCTTCAGTATGTTGGGGTTCACTGACTGAGTAGTCAGTATGACTGAGTTATGTCAGATTGAATTGTAATTTAGGAATCCATGTATGTGTCATAAATTGCACGCTACATGATATATGCATATTTTTCTAAGATATGATGGGATACCAAGTATAAATCTATCATGGTGGTTGTCAATATACTGCAAACTCAAGATACTGAATATAATAAATTTTTTTAGTTATTTGTAATTAATATGTAAAATTTTGGCTGATAAAATATTTTTTTTTATATTTTGGCTGACAATTTTATTATTTTCGTAACATTTTTTTATTTCTTGAAACAATCTTTTCTAACATTGCAATTACCATGTTTGTTTTTCTTGTTCCATAAAACACATGTATGGAATTGAAATCTATGTGCGACTTTCAGCATTTTATTCTCTCCCAACTCCACGTTATCTGGCCAACACATTTGAAAAGATCGTCACCGTGTCAGTTCATATCTACAAAACCTGTCTACAAATCATGTATACATAGTCGCGTAGACAAAAATTTGGGATTGAATGAAATAGCATCTTACTGCAAAACGAAAAAAGAAAGTAAGAAAAGTTAGAATAATTATCTTTTGCTATGAAAAAACTGGGAGGAGGGAGAAAACGAAAACTTTCAAGCTGAAGGCACGGGGCCTGTAGCATTTGCTACTTCTGCTGTATTGTTAATCCGGCACTGAGTTGTATATATGTGTAATACCGAGTATGCTACGCAAAGTACAGGAAGAGTTTTCTACACGGGTGCATATTTGCATTGCAGCCGAAGGAAGCTATACTTTGAGCAAATGTTACGCTAACAGGATTTGTAAGATTATTTTAAGTTTCTAAAAAGCATATATTCCTACTTTAAGATGTTTCATTTTCTAATTAAATGTTTAATGAAGTGTTTTATTCTCTTGTTTTTGTTATTTAACACCAGTTATTAGTTATTTAACACCAGTTCATTTAAAAAATTCTATTTTCAGTATAAGCTATATTTTTATGTTAATTTATTTGATACACATAGTTAAATGCTAATCTTATATATTGCAATCTACAATCGTAAAATAGTTGATGAAATTGCTAACAAATATTATAAGGCTTAAAACCATTTACATTAATTTTTCTCAATTTCATTTTGTATACAGCTCCTATTTCGCATCTCAAAAAATCTCTAACTTTAAGCAGCTGTAACTCGATAAATTTTGGTCGTGGGACAAGTTTTTTTTTTTTTTTTTTTTTTTGCCTGAAATTGTATAAAGACAAAATTTCTAAATATAACTGATAGAACCGGGGAGCCGTATAAAAATTTAAATTTCATAATTTTTATAGGAATTGATGTATTGACTTTGATTGTTTCTGGTGTAATAGATTATACAATTTAAAGCATTTTTGCAATTGGAACTATGTGTCTCTGACTTATGTTTAGGAAATAGCCATTGGACACTGTTAGCCCTGGACACTCTGTATATATATATATAGATAGATATAAGCTGCTATAATGTTATTTTCCTTCATTAAACAAAATGAATTATTCTTTTTTATGTGTTACTTCACTGGAGTGTTGTTCGGTCTCTTTCACTATCAGGCCTGAATGGGTTTTTGCTTTATTTTAGTTCTAAGAAATAAATATAAATGCAGTGTGTACATTTTTAAAAATGCTATACAATCTTAAGTTTTACATATATTTGTCTTTGGTTATTAGTGGAGTTTTAATATTTTAGAAGGTTTTGATTGGCACTAATGTTTAAATTATTGTTTGTAAAGAAATTTTGTAAGATAAGTCAAAGTATAAAACTTAAGTAGTAAATATAGTTTTTTAATAGTGAAAGAGCGATAATGCACTCTTATGAAGTAGATGGTATTGTGTTGTGTGGAATTTTGAAATTATGTTGATTATGCAATTTAATTTCTCTCCGTTAAAATGTAAATTTTTATTTATTGGCAAGGCACACCATTGAAAAAGATAGTATTATATTTTATGGGTTTTAAGGTGTTTAGAAGAAACATTTTATGACAGTAGTATTGTATATGAATACTTAGTGTGTCATTTTGCTCATGTCAAATAGACTGGGTAACGAACTAGAACATTTGTATAATCCACCTAAGTTGTTTGCATATTGGCAAATAACAATTCCTGATAATGAAATTCCGCATTTTGGTGAGTTTTTGGCTTTGATCCCACCACACAGTGCAGAGAATACATATTTATCAATAAAGGATTTTTTATATAAAATCACGGAGGTGGCCAAATGTGCAGATTGGAAGGATGAACATATTTTGTTTGTGGCAAAAACGACATTGGTTGTAGAGACTGCTAGGTTTTGATGATCCCCACCACAGTTAAGTGATACTACCTTAGATAAATTTAAGGATACATAAAAAAAAAAAAAAATTCTTAAAATAGGGTCAACAAACTCCTTACTGCAATTTACTACCTCCACTCAAAATAGTAATGAATCACTGAGGACCTATCTTTCATGATTATTACGTTTAGCACATAAATGTTTTGAAGACGAGACCAGCAGAGAAAAGATGGTAGTATCTCAAGCTTTGGCTGAACTTCAGCCTACAGTTACGAGATTTGTTATGTCTCAAGAACATGAGACATTTGATGACATTTGGAAGTTGGTCCTTAAAGAAGAGGATTGCTCCACCTTAGAGCAAAATTGAGCCACAATTAATTTTGGTGCTGTAAGCTCACAGGCTACACCTATGGAGAGGGACTTACAGGAGATAAAACATTTATTACAAGCTACATCCCTAGAAAATGATAAGAAAATAGTGCAGCTAGAGCAGGAGATTGGTAGGTTACAAGAAACAGTGCTTCACAAGCCTGCGAATAGGGAACAAAGACAACACATTATTTGTTATTTTTGCAGGAAACAAGGACACATCAATAGATTCCATAGGGACAAGAATAATCAGAAACATAATAGATCAGGAGATTTTAGAGATAACAGAAGGAGGGACATTTTAAACTAGAAAAGGGGCTAAACGGGGAGGCACAACTGTCTTTGACTCGACCCCTATGAGTGCATACAGATCAATGCAACCCACAATAACAAAGAAAAGTTACCAATAATAAACTGTAAGGTAGGGGAAATTAAATCTGATAGATACTGTGGTTTCTATTAACTTAATAATGAAGCAAGACATTGCAGAAAAGTTAGTAAAGAAAAACTAATTTTGGAAACAGAAGCTTGTGCTTTAAGAGCAGTGGGCATAACACTTAATGATATGTTTATGAATGATAAAATTAAAGTAAGATTAAATGTTGGAAACTTAACAGTTCAATCAGATTTTCATATTGCTCCCACAACTTATGTAAATTATGATATTATTCTTGGCATGAAATTCTTAATAGACAATAATCTAATTGTAGGTATTCCAAATTCTAAATTAAGACTTGAGAAAGGAGATATTTCTTGAGACAATAGTTCAGTTGGTAATCAAGTTAATTGCATCTGCACATAAAAATATTTTGTTTTTGTCTACAGCATAAAGAAACATTCATTCCACCTTTCAGTGAACAGATGATAGAGTTGTTAAAGTAAAAGCAAATTTTCAATTGACTTCTCGTGTATTAATTCCTCGATCCAAACATTCATTGAACAGCGACTGGGCAGTTTCTCATTCTATAAATGATAATATTATAACAATAGCTTCTTTATTAAGGTAGCAAAATTTTCAAACTCAAATGTTTACATCAATAAAAACCCTAAAATCAATCAAAAAACACTAATTTGAATTGAACCAGTCGATGTAATTCACACAAATACCACCCAGGTAAATGTTGGAGATGCTAGAACGTTAGAGGATGATTTTGACTTATATGGGGGGAAATTTCATCTAGATCATTTGGTGGAAGATCAAAGGATCAATTAATGAAATTACTTGAGAAGCACAAGTGTCAGTTTTTGCTGAATCAGCTTCACAACTGATAAAATGCAAAACATTAGAACATAGAATTTATGAGATACCAGTTAGACAAAGACCTTATAGGATTCATGCATTAAGCGAGGAATTAAAAACTCAATTAGATCAATTGCTTGATGCCGGGATAATTTCAATGAGCGACTCGCCCTACTCATCACCTGTTATTTTGGTAAAAAAGACAAATAATACTTACCGATTAGTATGCGACTTTAGAAAACTAAATTTCAAAAATATGCCTTTACCTTATTCTTCGCCATTAATTTTTGAATTGTTAGATTCATTAGAAGGAGCAAAATTTTTCTCATCTCTTGATTTTTGCTCTGGATATTGGCAAATCGAACCTGATTTGCAAAATCGGCATGAAACTGCCTTTACCACAGAATCTAAATTACTTCATTTTAATCATCTCCCTCAGGGACTTAAAAATGCTATGTCATCTTTTTAAAGACTAGGGGCCAAGGCCCCTAGACTCACTACGCTCGCATTTCGTATGAGGCACTTGGCCCCTAAAAAGACTTATTCGTAAAAAAGACATCCTTTCAACAAACAAAACCCAAACGTTGGATCCGATAGAATGTTACCGAGCTACACATTGCTGGGTTCTTGCATGTTGCTTGGAACATAAAAATTGAAACCTCGCGCTATTTGCAATGATGTGAAACCCATGGTACGCCTTGCGTATGAGCCAATTATGTAGAATTTTCATAATTGGGCGACTTGCGTATATGTATAGTTAATAATGAGCTCTAAGAAAACATTCATTCATATGTTTTCTTTGATAAAAACAACGGAACGGGTAGGATAGCTTTCCACCCATGGCGACTTTTCATGATTGGGCGATGGACACAGGCTCACAACCTATAATGACTGTTCATTGAAGGTTCCCGGTTATCCCTATTTTCATTTACATAATTCTTTGCAGATGGGCGTACTTAGCACCACGAATGATACCCTCTCGCCGCGCTGGCCAATATCCAAAGTGTACTATAACTGCTATAATGGCATAGTGAACGCCGCCCAATATTTCTACTGGTAGCCAATAATCCAGCTGGACCGAACCGGCTTTAAAATAACCTGCATTTTAATTATTTTTCATTTTCAAGATATTAGTTATTCTGTTTTGGAAAAACGAATCATCGCTCATTCTAAACTCCTGTTGTCTAAGCGAACTGACTGTTTGAAAGGGGTCCATTTTGTGTCAAACATTTTGAGTTACTTATTTCATATACTTTTTAATTTGGCGTAAAATGGAGGTCATTCTACTTCATGGTTGACAATTTCTACATAATTGGAATGGCTTTGTTGCAAAGGAATGAATGATTTTATGCCCAATCTGGCAACCATTATGTTTTTTATTTTTTCAGTTTTTTATGAATATCTTCTAAAATAATTCGATTTTCGAAATTTAAGTCACCTTATCAGGTTCCTCGGAGTTTTCTGCATTCAGGAACATGTTTCTCGAAATTCAAATCCCCACGGTTTAGGAGAAGATAGGTCAACAAGCTCTGACAGCGGCCTTTACTTTTTTTTAGAATAGAAAGATTACTGAATATTGTTTTGGCAGGTTGAAATAATTAAAACGTGAACACATATTTAGATGACTTAATAATTTCTTCAACAACTTTTGAAAAGCACCTTGAAAAGTTAGATTTAGTATTTACTAGACTAGGAAAACACAACCTTAAAGTAAACACAGCAAAGTGCTAGTTAATAAAAATAAAATTTCATATTTAGGTTTTCAAGTGACCCATGGCAAAATTTTTCCTGATACTCATAATATAGACACCCTAAAAGACTTTCCAGTTCCTAAGACCAGGAAGAATGTGTGATCATTTTTAGGTCTTTGCAATTTTTAAAGAAAATTTATAGAAGATTTGGCTGAAGTTGCCTTACCTTTAACACAATTGACAAAAGGATCCGTTAAATTTCAGAGGAGAGATAATGAACAACTCGCTTTTGATACCTTAGAGGAGAAATTAATATCTAATCCACGCTTAATTATACCAAACATTCACAAGAAATTTACACTAAACACGGATGCCTCCGGTGTTGCTATAAGGGCAGTTTTAACACAAGAAGGAGAGGACGGTTGTTTACATCTAGTAGGTATGCCAGTCGATAATTAAATGAAGCTAAGACTAGGGGAAGCAAAATGTACCTGTCAATGTGCTATCAAGACCTGTCAATGCCATTCATGTTATGAACAAACCCAAACAGATTCTTTTTCTACAGACAGAATCAAGCTTCAACAAGGAAACAATAGTCCATGCGCAAACATACTAAATCTGATAAATGAAGATAATGTAAAAGTTTGACCTTTTTTTAAGAAAAAATAACCTACTTTATTGCATAAAACACAATTCAGGTGATAGACAGAATCGTCTCGAGAAATGAGTCGTACCTAAGACCTCCATTTCAGAAATTTTAACACTAGCACATGATTCACCCCCGGTAGCACATGCTGATTTCAACAGAACTTGACTACGATTAAAGATAAATATTTTTCGTGGGGGTTGTATAAACATGTTTTAGATCGCATAAAATCTTGCTTGCCTTGTCAGGAGAGAATAGGGTAATCAAAAGGCACTACTGCAAAGAATACACGTTACTAGTAAATCATTGGAACAAATCCGAATGAATGCAGTAGGACCTTTTCAAACCACTGAAGCTGGAAACAAACACATTATTATTATAAGTGTCTATTTTACTCGTTGGCTAGAAGCTTACGCTGTAACAGACTTACAAACTCACATAATAACTTTTGTTTTAGAAAAATGTATTTGTCAAAATGGGATACCTGAACATCTCACAGCTAACAGACAATAGTAGTTCCTTAAACTTAAAGTGTATGATAAACTGAAAATTAAACAACAGTTCACAACAAGTGACCATCCTAGTTCAGTCATTGTGGCGAAAGTAAATGCCATAATTTTAAATTCTTTGAAGCTTTTAGTGGATAACACATGACATGATTGGGATAAGCATTTACATTTTGCATTATTGGCACGCAGGACAGCTGTACACCCGGCTTTAAAAGACATTCCTGCTCATTGGATGTATGGAAGAGATTTAACTTTGCCAGTACATTTTATTATTAAACCTACTTTCGGGTCCTATGCTGGTACAAAAAATTTAAGCAAGGATATAGAAATTAGGTTACAAAAGGCTTTTAAGAGAGTAAAAGATAATTTAATGAAGGCGGCTGAAACTCAAGAAAAATAGAGAGAGAAACATCGTAAGAATTTGAATATAATGGTAGGAGATCGGGTCTTGTTGTACAACCATCAGTTGAAAGTAGGAGAATCGAAGAAATCTGCAGTTTTTAATAAAGGTTTCATAGAGTGACAGAAAAAATGAGCATTGTAAATTATATAATTGTACATGTCAACCATCCTAAAGATGAACAGTTGGTTCACGTAGACAAGCTAACTAAACTTACGGAAAGAATAATTTTCCCCTCAATGCCCGAGTTGGATAAAACCGAAGAGGTAGTTGATAAACCTGAAATGGAGGGTGTACAACAACACATATGGATGCCTCCAATGATCAGTTTCTACCTTGCATGTAAGAAATAGAAATGCACAAGTCCAGTCATTCACAATAATGACTCACAGGTAGTAATAGAGGAGGTAAGGTCACACGATAATAATAAAAACAGTAATGTTGTATTCAACTCTGCAATTCAGTAAACTTGACAGAGGATATGCAGAGTAGTGTTGTCAATAGTGACTTACCAGATTCCAATACACAACTTGATCACATATCTCAACCAAAGAGTGGCTACAATTTATGCCCTCGTAACACACATGGATTTGTAATTTAATATTGCTATATATGTGTATATATATATGCATATATATACAGGGTGTCCAGTGCTAACGCTGTCCAATGGCTATTTCCTAAACCGTTAGTCAGAGACACATAGTTCAAATTGCAAAAATGCTTTAAATTGTATAATCTATTATATCAGAAACAATCAAAGTCAATAAATCAATTTCTATAAAAAATTAAGAAATTTAAATTTTTATATGGTCCCACGGACCTATCAGTTATATTTAGAAATTTTTCCTTATGCGATTTCATGCACAATAAAAAAAAAAATAATAATAATTAGTCCTTTTTATAACAAAAATTCATCGATTTATGAAGCAGCATCACTTTTCCACGTTTAAAAATGTCCCGTTATGGTAAACCGTTAAGGAACCCTATAAATACTGAAATTTTAAACTAGGTTTAAATAGGTTTTAATTTCATTTTCGGGCATAATGCGGGAAAAGAAGCAAAACTAATTTTAGAGTACTGATCTTCAAGCAGACAGAGCCTTACTATCGCATGGGCAAATCGGGACTTTGCCCAGGGCCCCCCCAATTTCAAATGTTGTTCTGAAATATTCTTTTTTATCTCAAAACTTTATAAAAAATTAAACAGACCCTGATCAAATTTCATAGATCAGGGGCCCCCAAAACCATCAATGACCGGGGTCCCTGTTGGTGATAATTCAGACCCTGCAAGCAGAGGGTTATAGTCAAGCAGAGGATTATAGTCAAGCTCTATTAAAATCTATCTGAGATCAGACTTACTAAATCGTATATGTGCAGCCTGCAGATGTGTAACATAAAAGTGTGCTACGCAAAGTACAGTGGGGGTGCATATTCAGATTGCAATCGAAGGAAGTTATTTAATGCCAGTTCATTTAAAAAATTCTACTTTCAGCATAAGCTATATTTTTATGTTACTTTATTGGATACACATTGTTAAACGTTAATCTTCTTTATTGCAATCTATATTCATAAAATAGTTGATGAAATTGCTAATAAATATTACAAAGCTCAAAACATGTACATTAATTTTTCTAAAAATTATTTTGTATACAACTCAACCCCTATTTCGCAGCTCAAAAAGTGCTCTAACTTTAAGTAGCTGTAACTTGGTGAATTTTGGTCGTAGGAAGATGAATTTTTTTTTTTTTGTGTGTGTGTGTGTGTGTGTGCATGAAATTGCATAAAGAAAATTTTTCTAAATATAACTGATAGGACCAGGGAACTGTATAAAAATTTAAATTTCATAATTTTTATAGGATTTGATTTACTGACTTCGATTGTTTCTCATATAATAGATTATATAATTTAAAGCATTTTTGCAATTGGAGCTATGTGTCTCTGACTAACGGTTTAGGAAATAGCCATTGGGCAGCATTAACACTGGACACCCTGTATATACCCTGTATATACATATATATATATATTTCTTTTTTTTTTGCAAAAAATTTTGTGTTCCATGAAAAGAAGATATAGTGTAAAAGAACTTTTGCACTGGTGTATATACTCAGAAGTTTCAAATCAGAATCCAATTTTCCTACAGCTGCAGATGGAGGAATGGCTGTTCTGATGAAAAGTTTGTTGGATCAGCAAGGTTGATTAATGAATTTAGATTTAGATAGCTATAATGACCTCTTCACAACTTCTTGGACTTTTGATATGAGTTAGATCAACGTAATGGACTCAAATAGCAAATATCTTTAGAGTATCACGAAGTATTCTCTTCAAGTATTTACTTTGTAAATTTGTTGATCAAGTAGTCAAGAAAAATGTGTTTTTTAAATTTATTGTTTGATGATATTTTCAGTACTTGGCAATGATAAAGACATTTTTATATTAGGAATAGATCTGAATGTATTAACAGGTTTTATATTATTTTTGAGAGATATAAATTTTTTACATTTCCAGCTTCGATAAATTTTTATGTGTGTTAATGATGTGTTGTGACATTTAATTTAAAAAAAAAATTGAATTGTAAGGTTTTGAAATTTATTAACACTAGGGTACTATTTTGCTCAATCCCAGAATTTTGTCTATGTGATCTTGTATGATTTTGTAGGTATAAACTTTCACGGTGAAGATCTTTTCAAATGTGTTCGTGAGATAACATGGAGGGGGAGCTTTGACTATGCCTTGCGAAAATTGTTAAACAGTTTTGTTAGGCGATTTTAATATATATTTTAATTCGGAAGAAGTGTTTTATGGAACAAGAAGGAAAACATGGCACACTCATAGATCATGATACTCTTTCCAAACAGTATTTAAAATGGTAGGGGATAGTTGGATTATGCTAGGCGAAGGTTGTAAAACAGTTTTAGTAGTTAATTTTAAGATAGATTTCAGTTCCAAAGATACATTTTATTTAAAAAGAAAGGGGAACACAGCACACTCATGGATTATGATGCCAATTCCATACAGTATTTAATATGGTCAAGTATAGTTGGAATATGGTGGGCGAAGGTGTTTTATGGGACAAGAAAGAAAAACACAGCACACTCACGGATTATGATGCCCATTCCAAACAGTATTTAAAATGGTGAAGTATAGTTGGAATATGCCTGGTGGACATTGTAAAACAGTTTCAGTGGGTGATTTTAAGATAGATTTCAATTCTAAAGATGTGTTTTATGGTACAAGAAAGAGTTGATTCCTATTTTAACACCCCTCCCTCACGCCAATCTAAAAAATCGCCACACTTTGGCGAGCTTTGCAGTCATGGGTCACTAGGAGTTATACACAAGTTTCAGCGCTCTCAAAAGAACTAGAAGAAAACTAAAGTGAACAAATTAGTGATAAACGTACCAGATAAGGAATTTGGAGACACTTAATTATTAAAACTACATTAATTGCCAATCCAAAATAAATAAATAAGTAATAGAATGCTGTACTTACAAGTTGTTCCAAATTGCCATTTTAATTCTAAACTACAGTTACCACATAAATATAAAAAAAATCGTCATAGTAACTGCGTGTGTTTAATTATTGCCACCTTGGCAAGAGTTGGGTGTTAAAGTAGGAATTGACCCAAGAAAGACAAACACGGTATACTCATGGATTATGATGCACATTCGAAATAACATTTAAAACGGTGA
This sequence comes from Cheiracanthium punctorium, assembly GCA_038373885.1. Classification (NCBI taxonomy): domain Eukaryota; kingdom Metazoa; phylum Arthropoda; class Arachnida; order Araneae; family Cheiracanthiidae; genus Cheiracanthium; species Cheiracanthium punctorium. The sequence goes on from JAWZYV010012456.1 coordinate 93,918, forward strand.
AGTATAGTTGGAATATACTTTGTGAAGATTGTAAAATAATTTTAGGCGATTTTAAGATAGATTTCGATTCCAAAGATGTGTTTTATTGAACAAGGAAGGAAAAATGGCACACTCATAAATAGTGATGCATTTTCCAACTTAATGGAATAAGGAAGAAAAATAGGGACGAGCATAAATTATGATACACTTTTAATAAATAGCACTTTAGTGTGTATTTAAAATCTGAAAGTTTTTCAGATTTTCTTACTTTTATATTTTATTTTTTGTTTTGTTTTAGTATGTTGAGGCATTATGAGGGAGTTATGTCAGATTGAATTGTAATTTAGGAATCCATGTCTGTATCATAAATTGCACGCTACATGATATATGCATATTTTTCTAAGATGTGATGCGATACCAGGTATAAATCTATCATGGTGGTTGTCAATATACTGAAAACTTAAAATACTGACTATTATAAATTTTTTTAGTTACTTGTTTTTATTATGTAAAATTTTGGCTGATAAACTTCTTTTATATTTTTGCTGACAATTTTTTTATTATTTTTGTAACGATCTCTTATTTCTTGAAACAATCTTTTCTAACATTGCAAATAATAACATTTCTAGCTATTATACTAATTTTTAAATGATTTTCAACTGCTACAATGAAGCTACATAGTTCCTAGAATGCCATTTTGAGGATTGAGCTGCCATGCCGATCTTTACGCCCGTGCATGTGCTTACAAGATGTTGGTGTTGCCAGATCGATGAAGAATCGCACAATTTTATGACCATTCACGTTTTGTTCATGAGAAAATAATTATTTTAAAAGGATGTAATAATTGTTAAAAGATGGAAAATTTATCAGCATTTATGAAGTTATACTTATGGTCTTTCACAATTTTTAAATTAATAAGATATTTACAAAGTTATTTAATTTTAGTGTGAACATCTTCTTCCTTGGTCTGAATGAAGTAACGACAAGTGGTGATTGCGTCTGAGAGTATTATGAAAGGGTATAAAATCCGGAGACTGGGGCTCACTCTCAGTCTCTTACCTGGTGGACATTTGGACTTGGACCCTCGATCCTGGATCACATAGACGGCTAAACCACTTTTCTCAAGCAGGTTGGACTATTTGAGTGATGAAGTGAAGCACGTGGTGATTGGAGGTCCCCTCCCAAAAAATTATTTTGGCCGAACAACTGATAAGTTTTTTTCCTTGCATTCCTTCTAACTGTCTTCTAATTAATTTATTATTTTTTTTATCAGCCAAAGTAATGTGTTTGTGTTTGTGTGATAATGGCAACGCTACACTAGGGTGATTTGCCAAGGATGGGGGTGCCTTGGTAGGAGGACTTTCTAAGGAGTTCTAACGTGTAGTCACATTACATCTGGAGAAAACCTACCAAAATTCCAGACCATTAGATCGACAGTTGCACGATGGGACCCAAACCCAGGACCTTCACACTTCCGCCATCTACCATTTTCAGTGACATAAACACTGTGATACGGTGAGGCAGACAAAGTAATATTTTAGAGTGTTATTAATTAATGAGATCACAGATCTAAAATAAAAGCTTAATTACTCTAATCAATTAAATATGCATAATATTTTCTTGTAATAATTCATTATTGGGTAAGGGAATAGCTTATGTATTAATGTTATGTATTTCAAATATAATTAATTGGTTTATTTTAATGGACGGAGAACGATAGACCAAAAAGGTTATTATGATTTAAATTGTCATATGTTTATATTTTTGTAGTAGATGATATATATATATATATATATAAGCTGCTGTAATGTGATTTCCTTCAGTAAACAAAATTAATTATTCTATTTTATGTGTTACTTCATCAGAGTGATGTTTGGTCTCGTTCACTCTCAGGCCTGAATGGGTTTTTTGCTTTATTTTAGTCCTAAGAAGTAAATATAAATACAGTGCACTACATTTTAAGCAGTGCTATATAATCTTAAATGTTAAAATTTTACATATATTTATCTTTGGTTATTAGAGGGGTTTTAATACTTTAAAAAGGTTTGAAAGGTACTAATGTTTAAATTAATAGTTTGTAAAGAAATTTTGTAAGCTAAGTCAAAGTACAAAAATTAAGGAGTAAATATAATTCAGATATCAACAAAACTTGGATACAACAGGATTCAGAGGAAAATTTTCCTGTATTAGAGAAGTTTTAAAAACCCAGAGACAAATCTATGGATGACGTCATGGATATTCTGAGAGAGGAAGAATGAGAGCTGTTCCAGTGTAAGGATCAAACGCAAGTTGACAGAGCCTTCTTAGTGCAAAATCGGGATCAAAAAACTGAAAAGGTATGCTGCGTCTGTTCAAAAATGGGACATTTAGCTAGAATCTGTTATTAGAAAAAAAATACTATCTTTGATTCTACTATGAAATCAAAAAACCCAAAACCCCAGAAAGAAAAACTGTGAACTGTAATTACGGAGTAAATAAGTCTGATGGTACTTGTGTTTTTGATGCTATGATGAAGATAAAACAAGTAAAAATTCTGATATTTGGTTACTAGATAGTGGGGCTTCTTGTCATATGGCTAATAGTTTAAAATGGTTTCATAAAATTGATTTTAATTGTAGTAAAATTATGCAAGCTGGTACAGTTAAGGAGTAATTATAGTTGGTATAGATGATTGTTTAATTAGTGAAAGTAACTGGTTTTGTTAAAGCCAAAGCTAATAATTATTCTGAAGTTATTCCAGTTAACATGGAAAGTGTAATTTTTGTACCAAGAAGTAATTCTGTCAGTAGCTACACTTATGGAAAGGGGATATAGACTTATTTCTGATGATGATAAGAGTGTTTATCTCAAGTAGTCCTGGTAAAATATTGTTAACTGCATCTAAAAAAGGTAAATGTCTTGAAATTGTTATGCAACCTTATTTAAATGCACATGTATTGCAAGAAAGTAATCAAACTGAATATGAAAATTTGATTCCATGTTTTTTGGCATAAGATGCCAAATGCCATATAGCATTAGATTATGCCATATAAATGCCAATTTAAAATTTAGAGTGTGACAATTGTAATGTCAATAAAATTACTCGTACACCACATAAAATTATAGATGTGAATCAAAGCAATTCTATTCTTTAATTAATGGTATTTGGATTTATGTGTTCCTATATATGTTCCTTCTTTGAATGGATCAAACTATTTTCTCATAACTGCAAACGATTTTTCTGGTATATGCTTTACTCATTTTGTAAAGCATAAAAATAAGGTTTTAAATAAACTCATTAGTTTCAAAGAGAGATTCGAAAATCTTACAAATGGTAAAATTAAACGTGTTAGATCAGATAATGGCCTTATGAGCATGGTACAGTGAAAAGCCAAATATAAATTATGTACAAGTTTTTGGTTGCCTTGCTTTATTGCAAGTTCTAGGAAAATGTGGTATCATGCTAGGTTACTCAAATAAAAGATGAGCGTGTCGAATTTATGATATGCAAAAGGGTTCTTGAAGAAAAATCAGTTAAATTTATTGAACATGTAATGGGGAGCAAATATTTGGTAAACAGACCTGATTATTCAAAAGACTCTACTTGGGATATTGAAACGCTATTTCAAGGCACTAATAGTGAAAAATTTAACACAGATACTATGTAGATGAGAAAAACAGGCATTTCGATAGCTTTGAATCTTGTGACTGCGAAAGACCATCAGAGGTGATTGAAAGGGATGAAAACAGTGTAGTAGTTTAAAGTAACCACTACAGAGATCAGAAAGATGAAGTTAAACACAGTGCTTATTTAACTTGTGTAGAAACTCCTAAAAGTGTTCAAGAAGCAAGAGAATGAGAGGACTGAAAGAGTTGGGAAAATGCGATGAAGGAGGAACTAATTAAAGAAACAGAATGTTTTAGATGTTGTAGAAAAATTGAAAGGAGAGAAAATTATTAACAGTAAATAGATTTTTACAATAAAAGAAAACGGTGGTAAAAAACAATTTAAAGCTACACATGTTGCAGTTGCATATAATCAGACTAAATACAAAGACTATTCAGAATCTTACTCCTCCAGCAGTTAACACAGAATCATGGAGAATGTTAATGGCAATGTCAGCTAAAATGAATTGGGATGTTAGATTTTATGATGCTAAAACTGCACACTTATACAAACTTATAAATGAAACTTTTTTTTTTTTTTTTCAGTACCTCTTGGATTTGAGATAATAGAAAGTGTGCTGCAAACACAATTAAAGCATTTATTAATTACCACAATCAGGCCAAAATTGGTAACTTAATTTTAAATCCGAACTTCAAAAAATTGGTTTTAAAGAAAGTGATTCAGATAATTGTGTTTTTTGTCAAATGAATGACAAAAATAATTTTGTAATTATTTGCTCTAATGTAAATGATTTAGCAATTTTTAGCAATAATGAAAATTTGTGCAAAGAAACAGTTCAAAAACATGAGAAAAGATTTGAGCTAAAGGATACTACACAAAATGGTAAATTTCTCAGAATTGAGATATATCACTTAGAGAATGGTATTGGGTAACCTCAGACAAAATATATTGAGTTCCTTTTACAAAAATGCAGGATGGAAAAATATAAAAGTGTTAAAATTCCTATATGTAAAGGTGAGGATACAATACTGAAACTAATAAAGATTTACTTAATCAAACAAAATATAGAGCATTATTAGATTAACTTTTGTACTTATCCAACAGAACAAGACCATATTTATCATTTATTATATGTTACCTTCCTCAATTTAATGAGCATCCTCAGAAACATCATGCTTTGCTACTAAAGCATGTTCTTAGATATTTACAAGGTTCTAAAAACAGCATGCTAATTTATGACAATGAAATGGGTTACGTAAATGCTAGTGCTGATTCCACCAGGGGAAATGCAACTGAATGGAAATCTTTTTCTGGGGAATAATTATGATTGGTTCATCATTAGTGTCTTGGAAATGTAATAAAGATGTGTAGGAACTTCTACCTGTGAGGTAGAATTGTTTGCCATTTCTGAAACAGCAAAACATATAACTTGGGCTTTAAATTTATTGAAAGAACTTACTTGTAATAATTTTGCAAAAGTACCATAGTAATAGTAGTAGAACATAACATGATATCATATTTCTGATAATCAGTCAGCAATTGATTGGCTAAATGAATCTAAACCATCAAACACAATGAGACATGTTAATTAAAAATTTTATTTTGTGAGAGACATGATTGAAAACAACATTATCCAATTAAAATATGTATCTACTGACAAAGGATTGCGGATTTTCTGACCAAAGCACTATCATTTGAAAAACTTATGGTCTCTGCAAAAGATTAATTTGATTGTTTTGATTGTAAAATATGTTTATTATATGAATTATATTGTGTAATAATTAGATAATTTATATCTGAAAGAAAGGAAAAAACTGTGTGGGGGGAGATTGAGGACTATGTGATCTTGCGCATCACTTTATGTGGTTTCTATGACTACCTACTAAAACTCCCATCTGTATATCATGCGGCGTGCTTCACCCAACTGTCCAGATTCATTCTGCTAATTTTGTGCTCTCTTTCACTATGTTCTTATATTTATTAGAACAAACACAACACACAATATTTGTCTTTAAAATAGACTGATTCACTCTTCGATGATAAAAACGGACCTCTGAACACCAGACTATACACAGTAATAAATGATAAACCTGTATCAAGAACAAAACTTTCAGAAAAAATTCTTAAAAATTGAAAATTCAGCAGGAATGTCAACTCTTCAAATAATTTTACTGAGCTACTTCATGTTGAAGAAGTTTTCAGAAAGTTTCATAAAGCACACTGTTGCTTGGTGTCTACTGCAAATTACGATGAATCATTGAATTTTTACAAATCCCTGGCGCAATTAGTTTATTTTCCTTTGTGTACAAGTCTGTAAGGGAGATTTCATTTCCTCAAACTCACAACACCCTTAGAGATGCATGGTATTTGCCTTAACTGAACATTTTGAGGTTTTAGCAAGTATATAATATTTCTTTTTTAAAATTACCAAACCAATTTTATAATTAAGCTTACAACAGTACACACTGTCAACACTTAAATACACAGAAGTAAAAATATTTTTAAAGATGAATCACCAAGCATATATGTATCATAAATATTTTGTTTAGTGGGTTTAGATTTCAAATATTTGTTTTAAATAAAAGTTTAACAATACTCAATTAATTTATTAAAAACTAAGTAATTTTGTATATTTTATTTGCAAAAATGCTTTGGTTAGGATTCAGATAAGTCAGATTAGTAGCTTTAAACACGAACTTTTTTTTTCTTTTTCCATGTATGTGTGTGCTCTTATTAAGTGTTGAGTTGTTTGTTAAATCTCTTCACAAATATCTAGAGCTTTCTGTAGTAGCAAAACTGTCTAATGGGTAAAAAATATTTTCCCATATGAAAAATGTTTTATCAGCCCCATACACAAAATTTAGAGTAAATAGATTTTTAAAACTATTAAGCGAAAGTGGGGGACATGTGCAGGGAGAAGAGAGGTGAGCTATGCAATCTATGAGGCTGGGCAATCAGTATTAAAGTATCATAAATTTAGAAAATGTTAAGAGCTGTTTTCAGTATAAGCTTCCCCTCCTCTTTCAGAAGCAGCACAAGTCAACATATGTAAGAATAGGTAAAATGTACAATAAATTAGAAATGCTTCACAAATATGGATAGTAATCACAATCTTTAATTTAAGTCTATTTTAATTTTGTCTATGTTGTCTATGTTTTATAGCTCTCACATCAATCAAAATGATGAATGAGCCACTATCTTTTATGGTGACAGTGAAACTTTAAATGTTTAATAGGAATTGTAAAAAGGCCATAAGTACATCTAGTTATATGGGGATAAAGGGGATATCAAAATTTCACTCTACCTCAGCATCCATTACAGTGCGCAATTCGTGCAAGGCCTTCAGAGCAAGTCCATCACTTGCTGCTTCTTTGCGAGCTTGAGAAGCAACGGTATCTTCATGAATTCTATCAGGGTCTCGATCAGCTCTTACTTGCACCTATAAATTAACAAAATCTCATTAAATCATTAGATTTAAAACCGCTTTTAATTATTATAAAAATTCCCAATATATATTTTTTAATAAGTCAATTAAAGTTAAATTACAATATTAATTATAAGGTAGTGCGATACTACTTTACTTTTAATATAAGCTTTTTTAATTATTAGCAGAAAAATATATAGTAAGTGTTAAGTATTAAACATTTTTTTTACTTATTCAAAAGGTACTCACAATAATACTTAAGACACACCTTACTACCTCAAAAAGTTCTTTTATTATTAGCTGTGCAATTAAGAAAAAATAAGTAAATTATAGGCTGTTTGTTTACAGATATGTCAAATAATTTAAATTTTGTTACCATTTCTGAATGTGTTTGAGTGTCATATAAGACTCTCTTGGGCACTTTCTATTGCCAGCTCGTTCAATCTTATTATTGGCTATCCAAATTTGTAACAACAATATGCTATTGCATTTTTTTTATATAATATGCTAGCAAAATGCACAGTTGTACAAAATGCAGTGGACATAAGAAATGTCATGTGTTTTCCCTCATAGTTTTGAGATGTTGGCTATTATCAATGCATTAGAGCCTGGCCATTTTATCAAATCCTCCAATTTATATTGATGCCTGCAGTAATAAAATTTCTGACACTTGTGAGAATGAAGAATAGATCTTTTTCTGAATATAAATAAAGCAGTAAAAGATTTACATTTTACTTGCTATTGCCGTTCGTTTTATAAAAATCAAATTTATTATTCAAGAAATTAAAGTGGAAAAATAAATTATTGCTTATGTATTTTTGCAACCAAAAGCAAAAATGGTAGAATTTGAGTGTGAATGTGTTAAATCTTCATTATTCTAAACACTATTTCAGTAACAGTTACATTAGGATTTGTGCAAATTAAAAGTGAATCATAATATTCTAAATATAAATACTGACTGACTCCTTTATGGTATTTCAATTTTTTAAGTAGTGGTGCATTTAGGATATGGCAAACAGGATGCTGCTTGAAGTGGGTGTAGATGAATGTTATTGAAGCAGGTCTTTTATTTTTACTCTTTGTAGTAGTTTCTTACACTCTTCACTTTACGTTTGTGCCATTTACAGTTTCTAGCAAAATCCGAGGATAAAGGTTTTAAAATTAAGTTGGTTATACTGTATTAATTTATACTTTATAGCAAGATACAGTGAAACCTTGATCTATCACTCCTGCATTCATCGTTTTTCAGTATAGATCTTTTTATTTCTGTGGTCCCTGCACAAATTGTAGTTGAATAACGTTAAAGAAACCCGCTTGCATCATTCATCAAAATGTGACTATCCTGCCTTCATCATTGTAAAATTTTTCGCCTGACCAAAATGAAATTGGAAGTGGATCCATATGGCATAGAAACTGTAATTGCTTCTTGGTATGATTTCTTAGTTCGATGAAGATCAGATGAATAGTAGTTGCATATAGCAGTGGGTGTGTAGTGTGAAATTTAATGATTATACTTCCATTCATCAAGATGTTGCGGCATGCAGTAGCCTAAACACGGAAGAAATGTGTGATTATGCAAAAAATAAAAATAATGGCAAAGCAAAGGATATTATGCATGCCGATGAGACAGAGCCTGCACTAGTACAAAAAGCAATAACGTTTGTCTAAAAGCAATGACGTCATTTGAAACTGTATGAACTTTTTTATACAAACATGAATACACAGAAAAGGTCCAGAAAAATATTGTAAATCTTGAAAACTTGCTGTTTAATTTAAAAAGTAATGAAAAACCCAACATAAAATTACTGGTTTTCTTTTTTTTTTTTTCCCATAAGTATCACTTAATTTTCATCTTCAATTTATTTTTTCTTTTCACTATTTTGTAAGAAATTAGTATTTGTTGGCATACAATCATTTCGTGTATGCATAAAGGTTGTTTTCTTTGTAATTTGGCTTTAACCCGCATTTGTCGTTTTTTCCTGTGCTCCCCATGAAAAACGATGGATTGAGGTTCCACTGTATAAAGTAACAAGCTATGAAAAAAGTCAAAGAGATGAATTACGAATGCAATATTGTTTGCATTTTTTAAGTACACTAAAGTAAAAAATAAAAAGCTGTCAATGTATGAAAAAAAAAATCCACATTTTCAATTATATTTGGTTCTAAAATATGAACTATAATATTTAAAATGATTTAGGAAATAAAAAGTACCTGGAAAATTTTTATTAATATTATTTTTATAAAAATGAAACATGCTTTTAATAATTTGTCAAATTAGCCGTGTAGGAATGTTATACCTAATTGGCATCTCATGTCTCATGGAATGGAGTAGTAGCTAGTGGTTGATAATTTTTTACTTTCCGAGCATGTACCATGTAAGGAAAGTATTGTAATCATGAAAAAATTCGACTTCGAGATTTTGGTGTATTTACATGTTTTAAGGTCTTCTGAATTCATTTATGCTATTTTTACGAGATGTATGTATGTGTGTGTGTGTGTATGTGAGTGAACACGATAGCTCCTAAACGGGGCATTCGATTGAGCTCAAATTTGGTATATATGTTGCAAACCACCGTCGCAAGACCGGTATTGATTTTGGTGTGTATAGGACGTATAGTTTTTCTACAGGGCTACGACAATTTCTTTTACATTATGGCCTAAGGGAGGAAATTTTTTGAAATTCAAATCTTGATTTTTGTTTCAGTTTAGTTACTGGGCAATCTACTCTACTGTTGGTAAAGATGACATCATACTTGTGTTGACAGCAGTACTTATGTAAAACAGTTCATAGTTGACACAGAGCTGGCTTAGCCTCAACTGTTTTTAAAAAGAGATGCTATAAGATATCTTTATGTCTTGCATAAAATAGTGCTTGCTTTTGATAAAAAGAATTAGCAAATTTTTTTGATCAAAATTCTTCTTCGGATCATTCAAATCAAATCTCCTACAGACTTAAATAGATCTTTGAAGGAGTTTTTTCTTTTTCTTTTGAGGTAGTTGTTAAGGGTTAATGTTCAAATTTGTTTTCTTTTTGTTAGAATTGTTATGTTAACCTCTTGTTAAAATTGTCAAATTTACTTAGCTTAGTTTCAATGTATTAGCTTGTTGAAATCTAATTTATTTTTGAAATTGATTTTTTGAGTAAATATTTTGTTTGTACAATCCTGACTTCATGACTCTTCTATAGCAAATGATAAGCTAGAATCAAAACTAGAACTATTAATAATAACAAATTTGAACCACCAAAAGTAGATTTACCTTTTTTTCCTCTAGAACTGTCACCATTGCTATACAAAAAAATATCTTTCCCAAAAATTTTGTACGACATACTATTTCTATGAGTTATGAAAAAAACTATGCACTTTAAAAACTAATCTTATTTTCAATGAAATGTTTATCCTTTTTTAGTTTACACATGGAAAACTTGTGCTGCAACCTATTTATATATGCATTCTAATTTTTCATTATGGATGGAAAAAAGGGGAAAACAATTCTCTTGAATATAATTTTTTTAATTACATTTTAAATTGATTTTTTATTCAAAATGTACTTGATAATGACCTTACTAGCATTAAAATTCTTAGTAAAATCTCATGAATGAAATGAAAGAGATAAATAACTAAATTTTGTCATTTGTTTTAAAAATATTAATTTGAAGCATTTTATACATTTTTTTAAAAAGGCTAGTTTTTGATAAAATATTTCATATATTTAACAATTTAACTTGGTTCCATATGCTAATGTTTGAAGTAATTTATAGTTGTAGTTCGGTGATTTCACTGTTAAAAAACTAACAATATTTTAAGGTTTTCTTATGCTAAGTACCTCAGTTTATGGCATCAGTAAATACTTATGTATCAGACATTTTTTAATTCTTAAACAACTTATAAATCATCTATAAACAACTTTGTATCTTCCATTTCCAAACAAAAAATACAGCAACTCTTTAAAAAAATCAACCAGGAGATGCACATATCTTCTAATAAAATCAGATTTCATTTTCTGTACTTGCCAGATTTGCATAAGTTATTCAGTGACATTAATCATTAATTGAATCTGGAAAGGAAAAAAATATCTTACGTTATTTATCCCACCTGTTTTCGTAACTGTTCAAGGCGTTGTTGGCGTAATTTTTCTTCTTCACGAAGTTTAAGCATTCTTTCACGTCTTTCCTTTTGATTTGCATAAAAGAGCTCTGTGCGATATCGAACCCTAAAATCATTTCATGAAACCTAAGCTAAAAATGGCAGTTGGAATATCTTACATAAAATAGTAAGGTGAAGAAGCTTTTTAATTACTGATTTATGTCATATTCCACAATTGAAAGATTATCAACCACAGATAATGGTAAAACATAATACTGTAATAATTACATAACAAAACTACATTTTTAAGTTAATAATAAATGAATTTAATTTCTAGAAAATAATTTAAAGACTGAAACAGTGAAAAAAAATAACAGTAGGAAATGATATATATTTTGATTTTTAAAAATTAAATTTGAAATAATATAAAAATTTAATAATTTGAAAATTTTTAAAGGACAACAATTCAGACAACATTTCAATAAAATGTGTTAATGCAGAAAATAATGAAATTTTGATGAATATGAAATGTGTTAATGAAGAACAGAATGAATTATGTTAATGAAGAATATAATAAAACACATTAATGAAATATATGATGTGTGTCATTGCAGGATTCAATAGAAAATGTTAATGTGATGAAATAAACTATTTTTTATAAACTTCTTTATTAGTAAAAATAGCATAACAAGAAATATAACAATATGTTAAGATGATTAATAAGCAGTTCTTTAAAAAATAGCTTGAGAACCTTAGACTAAATAGTAAAGATTTACTTAGATATTGATTTGTTATTTTATAGTTCTACACACATAGCAGCATAAATTTTATTAAGAGTATAATATTAATATAAGATATTCATAAACCATAAGACTGAACTGCTTAAAATATTTTGGTTGGTAAAGTAATTGAATCATAATAGGTCACATTCAAAATACATTTTTAAATTAATTATTTAAAAGTACTTATGTATTAATAGGAAAAATCAGACAAAAAAATACTTTAAAATAAATCATTACTAAAAAGTTTGAAAATACATAATATAATTCAGATTTATAAAGTGATGTGTTCAGTTATGTGAATAGTTAAAATAAGACTCCAAAGAAAGTTTATTTTTTTTTACCATAAAATTACTATTATAAATGAATGTTAATCATTTTATTAAAGCAAAATGAATGGCTATAACAACTTAAATCTGTTGTGATATACTAGAAAAATAAGATTAAGCAATGTTACCAATTGGTAAAAATAAAAAATTGCAATTTCAATTTTCACTATCTCATGTTAGTCACAGTAATATTTTACCAATCACATCAAGTATGAATCTTGAACAATATTGATATTCCACAGTTCTACAGAAAAGCAGTAAAATAAAATTTGTAGAAGCTCAATTTAAATTTTTATTTTCTTGATAGAAACCAAAGATGTGAAGAAACCAAATTTAATTAAAACTAATAAGTATATGATATTAAAGATCAACTTTTAAATTTATGGGATTTTTAATATTTCAATGGTGTACGTCTTTCTCAATTTTAATGGAAACAAATACAATAAAAATGAATGCAACTTTACTAGTCTGTAATATATTTAACTAGGAAATCTTATGTATAGTTTTACAAAGACAAATTTTTCAACATTTCTCCACAGGTTAAACATATATAGAATAAAATATATATCTCATAATACATAATATATATTTCATATATATCGCAATATATAAAATATATAATATAGTATATTTTATAGATTGAAAAATGATATATATATAGGTCATTTTTTGATAAATAAATTATACTTTCATTTATACTGCTAGTTTGGAGTAAAAGGTCAGAGAATAAAGTAGACTAGAGTCAATAAGGTTACAGTTTGGTTTGATACTTTCACATAGTACACATAATGTTTTTCAAAACAGGACCAAGATTATTTACTTGTAAGCAGTAATAAATAAAATGCTGCATTTATCACTGTAACAAGCAAACATTCATACTTCTATTTCTTTTAAAATGCCATAACAACATTTGTTTAAAACATGATACAAGCAAACTATGAAGTAAATAATCTGTGCTTACCCATGCTTATGTTTAATTATGTTCATAATTTTACAAGGATAAATAATAGGATACACATCTGAATACAAATGACTATCTAACAGTAAAGATAATTAAGTTAATCTGAAGCTGTGGAAAAAAATTAATTTCCAAGACAAATTCCCTAATGCATAAGTACTTTTTAAGCTTCAAGATTCATACAATTGAAGTTTTCAAATAATTTCAAGAGAATACACAGTTTCTTAATAATTTAAAAAATATGATTATGAATAATTCTTGTTCAACTAATTTAAAGCCAATCTATTCTTATACCATAACTGATATTGATCAATGTATTAGTACCGCTCTTTGTCATGCTTTGTCCGATCTTTAGAAATTTTCCGGGCATCTTCCATCCGTCGCTGGAGAGCATCTTCACTTTCTTTCTGGAAGCGTAATCTCTCTTCATAGTAAGTGGCAAGGCGCTGACGTGCTAACTCTCGTCTGTATTCCTCTTTTGCAGCTTGTCTCTGCTGTACAACTTTAAGGGCTAGTTTTCTCTGAGCCTCCATTTCAGAATTTTGAAGACGTTCATTTTCTTTCTCTTTTCGCCATTGTTCTACCTATTTGATTGAAAATATTCACAGTTCAATTCCAAATTAGAACATAAAAATGATTTTAAAAAATAAAATGCAAAGAAATGCATACTTAAATTGCACAAAAATTGGTAGTCAAAGTTTAATTTTGCTACAGAATTGGGTTTATTTTTAAGAGGCATTGCACAAGCAAATTAGGGGGTTTCGATCACCACGTCAGAATTTCATGATTTTTTTTCTTGTGTTGCTTTACCCAAGGAAAGAACAAATTACAAATATTTTCAATTTACCTCTTTTAGTTTTGGAGTTATGGGGGGTCAAAATATCCAGAAGAGTGGCATAGAAATAATTTTGAGTCATTAGGCAAGTTGGGGTGTATAGGCTGATTAACTTTATTTTTCACCAACTATGCGAAAAATTCCAGAGCTGGGATTCGAACCCAGGACTGCCGCATAACGTGCGGGTGCTCTACCACTGAGCTACTCTGGGACGATTCCCAGATGAAATTTCTCGCATTAGAACCGTTGGAATTTATCATCTTCCTCTGCAAATCACAGATAGAACAGATGAAGCAATTAATTCGCGACAACTCCATTACGCCATAATTGTTTCATCTGTTCTATCTGTGATTTGCAGAGGAAGATGATAAATGCCAACGGTTCTAATGCGAGAAATTTCATCTGGGAATCGTCCCAGAGTAGCTCAGTGGTAGAGCACCCGCACGTTATGCGGCAGTCCTGGGTTCGAATCCCAGCTCTGGAATTTTTCACATAGTTGGTGAAAAATAAAGTTAATCAGCCTATACACTCCAACTTGCCTAATAACTTGAAAGGTTGATGGAATCACTTTCTAAAAATGTATAATTTTGAGTCGTTTTTGCCGCTTTATTGTCTCAACTTTGAATAGCTCTGAGGTCTCTCTATATGATACTATACCTTGAATATTAACATCTCAAATTGAAAATTCATCTGACGATAATTGGAAACCCCAAATACCCCCCAATTTCATAAAAAAATCAGTTTTTAAGAGTGCTTTAAATTTTTGCCCTGACGTGATACAGAGAAACTTTTTCACAGTACAGTTATACATCTTCCTAAAAAGTGAATCCAATGTTGAAAATTTTTGAAGGCCCCCCAGAGCCACTCAATACTGGGCCCCAAACATGGTCCTGAATGCTAATTTATGCAATTTCAAAGCATTAGTGTATCTGGCTCTGACCTTGTACATGAGAACTGTTTGCATGAAGATGTAGTATCCACGTAGTAGTTTCATATTATAAAAAAAATATATTTTGAAGGTACAACCATTTCCAAGAAAAATCCAAAATAGCAGCTCTCTATTTGGGACATTCCACTGACACACATGGAGCATTTTGGCATTACTTTTAGAAGTTTAATTGACAGTAGCAATATTGGAAATTAACTTATCCTGCATAAAAATAATTTTACATCATTATTGTTGCTTACAAAAAGTTTTTATTTATCAATTAAATTTTTAATATAAATTCTTCAATTGGTTATTTCACTTTAAACATGTGCTGCTACGTGTAAAACACAACAAATAATAATTTGTACATGTATATATATATATATAGTTAAGGAATATAGAAATTCAGAATTATATAAAGATACAGGCAAAGCAATTTAATATGTAATAAGGTGTATTTAACACAAAATGTCCTAAACATTTTATCTCAATTAAAATGATTTTGAGGTAAACATGACTTATATAATGCATAAAGAAAATGCTGGCATCGTTCAAAGTTTTTGAATAATGAAATGATAACGAAATGCTTTTCTAGATTAATTCTAAGTTATGCATTTTTTCTACATTTTCAAATTAGAATAGAATAAACAATAAATAATATCCGTAATTGTTCAGAGTCAGAGGTGAATTTAGAATTTGAGAGGCCCCAGGCATAATTCAGTTTTAAAGACCCCACTTAAGTATTTTCACTACCTCTACACACTGCAGTGTGCATTCAAAGTTCCTGTTTTTTTACTCTTGTAAGCATTTTTTACTGGTGGTCCCTACGATCACACACACACACACTAAAAAAAGAGATAAATAATATTGAAAATTACCAATATACAATTACTACTGCCTGACCATATTAAAAAGTTGCTAATATTCAGGGGAGGGGGGGGGGATCCCAAAACTTTCCCTTCGACACATATATACAATATCAATTTTTAAAAATAGGGATAAGATCCCTTTTTGTGTGCTCGTCTCTTATTTCGGGTGAGGGAGGTGTGCCCCTAACCCCCCCCCCCCCTTCTTGTCTACACTGGTAAGTTTCAATAGATGAAAGTGTTAAAAATGAAAAAAAAATCAAGTAATCTATGAATAATAAAATATTTTTTCATAAACTATCATAATGGGTTTCACTATTGCTTGGTAAATGGTGGAAGACATTTTGAAAATTTGTTATAATTAATTCTGTTCCAAGAATTTGAATTCATCTGAAGAACTGAGAAAGTTTTTTGGCTATTGATAAATGTAATTAGCATTGCCATCCACAAAAAAAAGGAGCTGGCATTATTTATTTGTCAATTTAATCTAGGGAATAAGTAAATAATTATATTTATTATGAAATAATTTTTTTTAATTTAATTTTATTTATTTATTTATTTGAGAGTTGAATTTTGGGACAACTTGATTTACAAGTTCCCATTCACGCTCCTATACAGGAATCCATCACCGTCAAAAGTATTTGAATTACTTAGAGATCGGTTACCTAATTTCTGCACTTGATTCAGAGTTTTCTAATAATGAAATCAGGTTTGATTGTATTTAAAATATTTCATTCAGTGTGCATAATGACAAACGCTTCCAAGGTTTCATTGGTCATGGATGCCCTTAGACTATCATATTAGTTTTTATGAATTTTAAGTTTGAAAAAACTCTTTCACAACTGACTCAGGTTGATGGGATAGTCAGTAAAAAATTTTAAAACTTATAAAGTTATGTATACCGGAGACTATATATGTTATACTCAACAATTACTTTAAAAGCACATTTGATGCACTTATTGTAAGTTAGGTAGCAAATAAAATGAAAACGCTTACCCGTCTCAGTAAAATGTGGGGAAGATCTTAAGTCTTGAATTCGGAAAAATATTAATAAGTAGCGAGCAATAAGGTGAATCTTTCTTCTAATAACACAAATTTATTTATTGAGACAAAACAAACTTAAGCAGATGAAAAAAGAATAACAGAACTGCAGAGAATTATGGGAACAGATATCGGTTTTTTGGAGAGAGAGTTGAATAGTTTAGTTAAGGATGATTATATACTGCACTTATTTCACTGAATTTTGGTACTGCATGATGTAAAAACTAAATCCTCTTCAATATTGTCCAAATTTGCTTTAGGGTGTTGCTTACACTGTCCATACTCAGTGTCTTTGTTGGATCTCTTCTAGTCTCCTTACTATGATAGAGATCCTGCCTCCCCCCCACCAACAAAGTGCCATAGAAGTACTAACTAAACAATTATATAAAAGTCTGTGCAAAGTGCCATATGGTACAGGCATCCCTCCTCCTACGTATGCTAGCTATGCCACTTCTTTAAAGGAGCCAATGAACTTGGTTTACAAGTTTCTGGCAAAATGGCATTTCCAAATTACTACCTATACAAGAAGTAAGAGGTACTAGTATTGAGGGGGAGAGTGAAACTATTTAAAACCTCTTAAGCTTTAACAGGACACTACTTAGAATCAAACTTTCACTGACTGAATGACTGAATTTTTGAACTCAACTTAAATGAGCAGCTTTTTTTTTTTTTTTTTTGACCTTTCATAATTTTATCTTGAAAAACCAGTACCGTAGCTAGGAGCTGGCCAAATGGGCAGCTGCCAGGGTCATGAGCTTCAGAAAGACACACATAGCAGACTTTTCCCTACGTAATAGTAAGTAAGAAGTCTTAGGGGTGCAAAATTAATATCTTGCCAGGAGCACTCATGACCCTAGCTACAATTCTGTGAAAAACAAAGAAAATAACACTATCAATATGAAATGTTGTGAATATTTTTAGATATCGTATTTTAACATCGACAACAGAAAACATCATCAACTGAAGCAAGCAAAAGCAGACTGAGCATCAATGCTATTCAGAAATCATAGACCGTTTGTCCTTCATGTAGGTGGAAATCGAAACAAAGGAATCTAATAGATATTTAAAACATTAAACTTTTTGTACATCACATCTTCTTCATAATAGTATAGTATAATCTACATATTTGTATTTTTAAAATTAGAACACTCAAGGGGGAAAAATTAATTTTGTTTAAAACAAATTTTTGACTTTAATTTTTTTGTATGTGAAAATTTAATTCTGTCACAATTTCTTTCATTGGCTTAAGGTCTAGAAGATGCAAAGGGACACATCCCACTTTCCCCCCAGGCTAGCAATGGTCTGGAGGGAATGTGCTGTGATGGAATATATATATATATATATATATATATATATATATATGAAATATAACATACTGGTGTTGGTTTTACGTATTCAAATAATTTGTTATCTCAAACAATATTCTTAATTACTTTTAAAAAATATCTCATGTATAACTAAAATATTCCATAACTTATGGTTCACAGAGATCTCTTTACACCTGATTTTTCACAATTTTATCCTTCAGAGAATGGGGGGAAATGAATAAGAAAATTTTCTGTTTTGGAGCAGGGAAGAACATTTTGGGAAATATTTGGATGGCCAAAATGAATTTGCTTGTCAATTTTGATTTCATTCCAAATGTAGCATGAATGTTTTATAAATGCAAGATGGTGGATGATGGGCATGCTTTAAATCAAATATTCCAAAATTTTTTGGTGAAAGTCAGTCTCAATCATAACAAACTTTAAATATATTTCTAAAATTGTGATAATTAATGCACTTTTCAACCAAATAGTATTCGGGAAGTTCTTTTTTTATTTCATTTTTTTGTTAGTTTTATATTACTTTTGAACAAGGCTGTGTTTATTTTTTGCTTGATTGAAAAATTTATATTTTCTTTACTTAAAATAAAAAACTAAAAGGGACCAGTCCCCTGCTCACTAACGATTGCCAACCCTCAAGAATCACTGTGATCCTTTTGGGACTTTGGTTTTGTGTTTCTTTTCATTGTGTGATCCCATCTTGCTTCGCTCACTTGCCAGACAACTTTCTATTTTTCCTAGCTGATTTTTGCAATGCATGGAAGGTAATTACACAATAAATCTAATGGCATGCTTAGCACTAAAATCAAAAGCCCATTTTATATTAGCAGAAATATTTTTAAAATTAGTTAAACTTTATTTATTGTCATGTACACTTTAATACAAAAAGCATGATAATAGCATCTCAGATAAATGGTAAGTGATTGTTCATTTTTATTGGATCATTTTTAAAGGGTTTCATGGTAAGTTATCATTCATTTCTATTAGATTGTTTTTAAAAGATTCTTTGGAATTTTTTGAAGCACTGTGGCCTAACCTTTGGACACTGAAAGTCCTTGATTTAAAACTCATTTCAAAAAAACTTTTTTAAGTTAAAAAAAAATCTGCACACATTGTCAGATAAAAGAAAAAACTATCTACGCACGTAATATAAAACTATCTGCAAACTTATAATAGTTCATGGTAACTAAATACATAGTGCGTATATGAACACTTGTATATACATATGCACACACATCTGTGCAATGCGCTTGGGCTATAGTGACTTATTTCTTTTATGTAACTATCAATTTTTTATTTTTTTTTTTAAACTTAGAATTACCGGAAAACTATCTGCAAGACCTTTGAATGTATCCGCACCCGGCATGCGCGTCTACATTATCTGACTAACTCTCAGCCTAACTAGCCGAAAACTCTCAGTTGACTATGCTTTCAAGGAGTAATATATTTGATGAACATATTTTTAAATTTTTATTGAACCTTTAAAGTATACATAAAAAAAAGAATAAAATGAAATTCCTTCAGATTAACCACACACTTGTATGCTTTCCATTTATTTTTCATCATGTTGGAAAGTGCATCGAAATTCCTGCATTGTCCCAATTGTTATTTATTTTAGAGCTAAACTCATTTGCGAATCCCCAGTGAATTAGATTTTCTTGAGTCACTATCCACAAAAACATAAACAGTCCTGTTAATGTTGATTTTGCTGCCCCCCCCCCTTTCTGAATGTTGGAAATCTTGTTCTCAGTTACCTTAATTTTCTGCTTTACTATAGCCCTCATAAAACCCGTGTCTGAATCCCTATTTTACCACTGATCCTCAATAAACCCTCTTCTCAATCCCTACTTTCCTATTGGCCTTCGTAAACACTATCCAGAATTCCCACTTTTTCTATATAAACAAAGAAAACTTGCTATTCTCATTCTAGCACTGATGACTGTATGTCCTACATACGAAACAGGTTTGCTATTTTAATTCTTTTATTGGTGCTCTTATACATTGTTTTTTATGCTTATTAACAGAAGTTCAATTTAACAGAAGTTAAGGAAACCGCTATTATATCTTTCTAGTTTAATTTAAAAGTTAAATTGTCAAGCAAACATTAACCTCATTTGTTAATGATTAACAGATTAACAATGCTCTATCCAGATTTGCATCTATAGCATGGTCTCACTCAATTAGTTCCTTTTCTTCCTCTTTATACAAAAGCACTTGTTTCTGAGTCGTAACTCTGAAAGAAATACTGGAAACATTCTTTATAAGAAACACTGAACCACTATATACATGACTAAAACTTTTTGAATTCTATGCTTACCCGTTGGCGAAGAATTTCACATTTAAACTTTTGGCGGAGAGCTTCGTCACGACTAAGCTGATGTCCAGCATGTGATTGTTGAGCCTGGGAAATTTCTGTCACTGCTCTTAGTAACCAACTCCATCTTTCTCTGGCCCAATCTTCAAGGCACTTTTTTCGACGATCTTTATGAAACCGATTGTTTTGATACCAGGTTTCATAAGACATCTGCAATGGAAACAAACTTCAATATTTTTCCACATTGAACTGGCTAAACAAAGTGAGTATTCTAAACAGTAAAGGATGAGTAAAAAATCAATGTACTTCTGCATCAAATGAATTCCAATATATTAAGTGTATGTTTTTTCCATATTGGGTTTTCAACAATAATTTACTCAATAAAACACTCTGTTATATCTTCCACAGCATTACAATTTTAATAATGTTCATTAGCTTATTACAAGAACCCTTATTATACATAATGAACATCACAGTTTCATATTTTTACTTCCTTGTACTACGTACAAGGAAGTAAAGTGATCCCGAAAAATTTTGGGGGCCAAATTTCGACGAAAAACCGATTTTGACTACCTGTTGTATTGTTTTTGGGAGATAATGTTTTTACAAATCAAAAGCAGTAATTTTTATTTTAATTGTTTTTAACCATTAATTATTTATTTTCTTAATACTTGTAATTAACTTGGAAGTTTAATTTAAATACCTTTTGTCAGGAGATATAATGGTCTGGATGACTCTTCTTCTATAACTCAATAGCTAATCTTTTAAATTACTACTAATCACACTTTTTTTTGTTGGAACTTTTTAAATAATTACCTTTTCTTTAAATTAATTCTGCCCTTGTTTGCCCTGTCTCCGGAGGGGTAATTTTAAGTATCAGGTAAATTCTGCCGATTTTCTGCTGACTATTACGTTTCCTTCTCTCTTCAATAGCCTAACTCATTTCTTGCAATATCTCTTGTTCATGTCCGGTTTTTAATTAGTTTTACTCTCTTCTAATTTAATTTTTATTCCAAATTTTACCCAGGGTTGTCTCGGACGATTATATATAATGAACATCATTATACAATATAGGAAATTTATTTTAGGAAATTTAATAACGTTTTTTAATGCCCTTTTGATTCATTAAGCTTTTTTTTCCCATTTCAAGATGGCCGTTCTTGCCTGCGTTTCTTCTCGGCCAAGTTCGTTTCTTTCCCGCGTGTAGTAGTCGCTGGCCGCCATTTTCTTCGTTCCTCTTTTCCTTCCCCCGACAATCGAATGTTCTCGAAGTTTCCCGGCTGAGATGGCGCGCTCTGATTGGTCCCCGCGGTCGGCGTCTCTGCGAAGCCCCTCGCGCAAAGGGCGAAAAGCGTCAGTTCGGAGGCCAACGTGCGTGCTGTGAGGACGTGTAAAGAAAAAGGGAAATCAGCTCCGGCCTCTTGTTTTTTTCTCTTCGGCAGACCAACTGCGCGGTTTTTGAAGTGTTGCAAAATGTAAAGAAATAGATTCACGGCCAGAGGGCCAACTTCCTTTTAATTTCGATGATCACCATGTAAATTTTTTCCTTTTTTTTGGCCGTCTGCCTCGATTCGGCCACCATGCCGATGCGTCACCATCTGCCACTTTTGGATGTGAATTGGGCGTAAGGCCCCCACCCCCCTGTGTTTTTCTTTGGTTACGATGAAAATCTGCTACCAGATTCGACGTCTCACACTACGATCTACAATGCTGTGATCACCTTTTTCCCAGACCGGGAGCCGCTAGTGTTTCTTCATATGTCCCGTCTGGATCGCGAAGTCCCCGACGCCTGATTGTGCCGTCCGGAATCCCTTTCAAGGAGAGACCAAGATGCCGGCTCCGGGAGCCCACTGCGACCAACCGTCAGTTCCCTGAATCGCCGAGACCAGGCCTGCCATTGGATCCGTGGGTGAGATCTAACCGTTTACCCTTTTCTAACATCCTTGCTTCCTTTTCTCCACCACGTGCTGGATCAGCGTCTTCATGCTTCAAGCTGTGCTAGAACTATCCTTTTTTTGTTCTTGTAATGTTTAATGGGGGGGATTTAATATCAAATGCTAAATTTTCTTTTTCTACTTGGTGTGCTATTCTGGTGTATAACTTCCAGTGACAATGTTTAATTTTCTTTTGTTAATATGATAAATGTGGATGCCATGTTAAATGCTGGTTTGGCCTATGCTAATCTCTGTGATTCTTTGCGTTGATCTGCACATCATTGTATTTTGCTGCACCCTTTGGTGTAAAAATTGCAAAGTTCCCCTTTTTTTTTTTTTTTTTTTTTTTGGCAATTATTTAAACTCACCTGTTGGATTGTAAAGGTGGGGTTTCAAGTAATAGTTCGGGATTTTCATCAGATGCCTTGTGAGGCTAGGGAAAGGTGGGGACTTGTTTGCCCAATTTTCTTTTTTTTTACCTTTTTGATAGGATAATTTTTTTTATGCTGCAGCTGAGCCTTTAACTTAAATTTTGGATCCAATCGAGCTACTTTTGTCATGACAACTTTAATTATGCATTTTCTTTTATTTTTATTTTTTTTGTTTAATCTACAAGGGCTAATAATTGGGTAATTAAAGCACTCTAGTATTTTTGTTCTTGAGCATTTCTACCACGTGCTGTAAAACCCCTGCGCTGTGTTTACTTACTTTTCATTTCTTTTTCTGATGTCGCGAGGCCACAAGTTGTTTTCCTCTGTTATTGTTGAATAAAAATTTATATTTTTTTGGTGATCAAATGTAATGTGTTTATTTTACCACATTTCTAACACACACTTCAGGCAAGGCTGAGATCATTGGGTTATTTTCTACACTGTCAGTCACAACGCAATGGACAAAATCTAAATTTTTACCTAACTCAACTAAATTTTCACGGCAGTAGTAAGTAGAATACTACATACCTCTAAATTTAATTTTAAGAATTTTTTCGATGCATCTCATCATAGGCTAGCATGCACGATCATATTAATGAGTCTGCAACTCATTTTGACCAGCGGCGAGTCTATTGTGGTCAGTTTTTCACTGCCGTCTGTACGTACGTATGTATGTAACTCGCATATCTCAAAAACTATTGGTCGTAGAATGTTGAGATTTGATATTTAGGATTGTTCTATGATCTAGTTGTGCACCTCCCCTTTTGATCGCAATCGAATGTATAGTTTATGTACAGGACCGCCCAAAAGATTCGAAATACATTACGCTCTATGGGCCGAAATTCATTAAACTTGCCTAACTCAAAAACTATTAGGCGTAGAATGTCGAAACTTCATATTTTGGATAGTTTTAACATCTAGTTGTGCACCACTTCTTTCCGCTCCATTCGACGGGATAGTTTATCTACAGGACCGCCTAAAAGATTCGAAATACATTACGCTTTATGGGCCGAAATTCATCAAAGCGTTTTTTAGAGGTATTGGGCTATTTCAAACGACTCAGAAGTGATATATGCTGTAAAGAGTTAGAAAATGAATTTCTCCATTAAAAAAAGTGTCTTTATCATTTACAGTTCTGCTACAGGAACAATCAAAAGATTTCCAATACATTACGGTCAATGGCAATTTTAGGGGCATTCATCCATTTCAAGCACAATACCGTCCTACCACATAAGTTAGGTAATGGTCCAACCACGGTCACGTGCCTCCCTCAAGAACTATGCCAAAAGTCGCCAAGCTTAGCGACTACGTGTGTTCATATTTAACTCTCAAATCTCAAAAACTATTATGAAATTTCATATATAAGATTGTTGTAACATCTAGTTGTGCATCTCGATTTTTGGTTCCAATCTACTGGAGAGTTTATTTACAGGACCACCGAAAAGAATTTCAGTACTTTAATGTCTATGGACATCTTCAATATAATACAATTGTAGACAGTCATTGTTTGGTACATGCCCAAAATCTCGCCGTCTGTCCTCGACCTTGGAGAGTTTTGGCGAAATATCGCCAAATTTGGTGATAGTCAGTCATTTGCTCCATGCCCAAAGTTTCGCCATTTGTCATCGTTCTTGGCGAGGTTTGGCAAAATATCACCAAATTTGGCGATAATCTGTCATTGTTGGTCCATGCTTAAAATCTCGCCAAATGTCGTCGACATTGACGAGTTTCGACGAAATATCGCCAAAAATTATTTCGTATTTTCTATAACTCTAAAACTTTAACCTGTAGAATTTTGAACTTTTGTATTTAGAACTATATTATAATATCTAACTGTTTTCAATATCTTTTTTGACAGCAATCGACTGGGAATTTATTTACAGGGTGAGCCAAATGACTTTAAATACATTAAGGTGTATGGATGCATTCAATTCATTGAAAGTCTGTGGTCAATGACTACTTTGGCTATCCCCAAAATCTCGCAAACTATCTCAAGTTTGTCGGCTTTTGGTGAAATATCGCCAAATAAAGTGTCAAAAGGAAATCTTCCAAATTGAACTCAGCTTGGCGATATCGAAATATTTGGCTAGAAATTGCTAAACCTTACTATTATTGATATTTTATCTCTTTCAAACAAATAAGTTTAGAGAGGAAGTGCGTAAAAAACATTTTTGATTTAATAAACGTGCAAGGAAGTCATGTGTTGGACACATCAGATTTTTAATATTAAGTTTCATAACAATACATATGATTATATTGATTTTTTAAAGGAGTAGTTGGCTTACACTGTAATTAATCTCCACTTAACAATCAGTTGAAGGGTGAAGATGCAAAACTCTTATTCTCTACTTAGAAAGTTAGTTCTTAGTTCTCAGAAAAGTGCAAGAATTTTATTAACAAAAATGATACATTGGCACTTTTTGTGTGTGTGTTATATTTATTGCCTTTGCAATTACTTAGACATGGTCTTAAACATGTAATAGTTTGAATAAAGCAAGGATTTAATTTAAATCTGGAAAATGTAAGTTTTGCACCTACACTCATCAATTATGTTTAATCTAATAAGATAATCTTTATGTGGAAAAACAGAGTGAAAGTAGAAAAACAGAAAAAAAAAAGATAAGCATTTTATTTTTTAATTTGAATTTAAGAAGTTTCCTCTTTTGATAAAAACTTCAGAATACTACTATCACTTTCACTAGAAAATATGTTATCATTTGTAATAAGGCAGTTATTTTTTAACTAGCCAGAGTAGTGCTCATTTACTGCTTAAACAAGACTAATTGCATTAAATGAAAAGGGGGATTGGTATAGATTACCATGGTAAACAAAGCATTCAAATTATTCTGTGATTTCAAAGATTATACAGTAGAGAGCCAGAAATCCGCACAGCTTGGGACCATGGCTTGTGCGGATTTTAGGATTTTGCGGATTTTGGGCCATAAAATTCATCATAATCAATAATCATTACATTTGTGATTTTAAAAAAGTAGAATACATTTACAATGAAATAAAAACAGTCAAAAGTATTTCACTTATATTTTCACATTAAATATAAAAGCATAGGAGAAAAAAGAAAATATTACAAGAAGATTAGCAAAGCAAATGGTTTCAAAATTTTCTTTTTCTAATTTTGAAAGCATATTGTATGGGGATTTGTTTTAAAATATCATTTTTTCCTACTTCAGTTTCTTTTTCTTTCTTTCTTTCCTTTCTTTATTTTTGCAAATTGTATATTATCATTAATTCTTGTTTTGTTACAGAACTTTGCTGTTCTAAAAATTTAAGCTATTCTTCTCCTAACTTTAAACTTTTATGAAATGGATTTTATTATTATTATTACCCACGTTTTCATCATCAGAATCATATTTATGTGAATTCAAGACACTTTTAAACAATTTCA
Organism: Cheiracanthium punctorium; assembly: GCA_038373885.1. Lineage (NCBI taxonomy): Eukaryota > Metazoa > Arthropoda > Arachnida > Araneae > Cheiracanthiidae > Cheiracanthium > Cheiracanthium punctorium. Next base: position 120,156 of record JAWZYV010012456.1, read on the forward strand.
CCACTGGCGGATGACTTCGAATTTCATTATTTACATCAGAGAAGGTGTGTGGATTTCGGACGATTGCAGATTTTAGGTCGGCGGATTTTTGGCTCTCGACTGTACTGACAAGTAAATTCTACTTTAAAAGAGACATATTTGATGAAAAAGTAAAAATACAAAATAATTAAAACCTTAGCTAAATTAATTTACCGTATATACTCGAGTATAAGCCAAGAAATTTTGGTCAAAATTTTGATTAAAAACTCGGGGGTTCGGCCTATACTCAGGTTAGTAAAAGAATGGGATAACTAAAGTTCAGTGACCCAGCCGCCAGCTCAGTGACCCAGCCTTAGATTTTGTTTTTTTCGCAGTCCTTTTCTCGTGTTTGGAAAATGGACAGACTAACCAAAAACAACAAAAATACGGGACAGAAATAAAAAAGACTTAGAAATATTTTCATGAAATAAAAGAAAATTTGCATGTTGTTTTTTTTTTTAAAAAGAACTTACAAAAAATTTCCTACATTTCTCACGAAAATGTCTATTAAATGTAATTTTCCATATTTGGCGAGTGATCGATCTTTTCAGCCCTGCGTTTTTATATTCGGCTTACACTCGGGTTTTCGATTTTTAACTAATTTTTCTAAGTAAAGTTATAGGTTCGGTTTATACTCGAGTCGGCTTATACTCGAATATATACGGTAAGCATTTCTCTTTCGTACTTTTTTTAAAAGTTGAGTACAGTGATTGATTATAGGTTAGGTTACCCCTTTTTAGAAAATATAATTACAACAGGAAATATATTCAAAATATTTTCAAAAATTAAACAATATATAAAATCAGAAAAAAATAAATTTTTATAAGCATGGGCACCCATATGATTGTTTGTAGTAGGGGGGGGGGGGCGAGGACGTATCCAGAGGGGGTGGTCCAGGGGGTCCGGACCCCTCCCCCTCAAAATTTCAGTGTTAACAAAATAAGAATGATGAAGTATTTTTGTGAAAAATTCTGCTTTTTCACCGTTTGGACCTCCTCCGAAATTTTTTTCTGGGTACGTCCCTGGGGGGGGGGGCAAGTCAGGAGTCCTGCCCCAAAAAGGTACTATATTTTAGAGTTGAATCACTTCTACGCCATACCAGTACCTAAATCATTATGGTAACATACAGGGTTTAAAAAAAAAAAAAAAAAAAAAAAAAACAGTCGCACAGGGGACTAAAAAGTATTAGGGATCAACCGATAGTATCAGCGCCGATACCTCCTATTTTTTTAGGTATCGGTATTGGTTGTTTCATATTGCAAAAGTATCAGTTCCTGATACATTCGCCCATTTTTACCGATACTTTTCAATCGATACTTCGCTTTTCAGAAGAAAAATCACACAGGCTATACTCTTTTAACTTAACCTTTGCTTGGGATCCCAATCGAGCTACTTTCTGTCAGGGCAATTTTTAATTAAGCATTTCCTTTTTTTTAATTTCCCTTACCAAGGGCTATTAATGGGAAACTAAAGCACTCTAAGATCTTTTTTTTTTGTGTGTGTGCATTTCTACCACGCGCTGTAATACCCCTGCAAAGTGATTTTTTTACTTTTTTTTTTTTTTTTGGATATACTAATGTTGTGAGGCTGCTAGATGTTTACCCTTTCGTTGTTCAATAAAATTTGTATTTTGGTGATCTAAAGCAATGTCTCTGTGTTTATTTTACCACACCTCAAACACACACATCCGGCAAGGCTGAGAACTTTGGGTTATTTTTTTCTAATCTCTGGTCACAACGCATGGTCTAATCTTAATTTTGTTTTGGAAATTTGGTTAGTTTGAAATCTAAATTTTAACTTTGCTAAACCTTTTTTTCACGGCAGTGGTAGCCCAATACCACACTACAGGAGGTCACTAAAACAGTGGTCCTAACTAAGAGCTCAACTAACACACGCAGGCAACTGCTGCAGGGCGAAACCTGTTCCCAAGGCTCCCCTCCACAACATCCGGCCTTGCACATCCCCCTCCATTGCTCCGCAAGAGCGGGGGAAAAAAACAGTCCTACTACTTCTGGATACAACCCTGTATATTTGACCCCTAAAAATTTTTGCTAGCTCCTAAGATTTTGCAAATTTTATCAATCCCTTGTAATATATATTTTCCCTGGGAGCTGGGGAGAAAGCATAGCCTTTCCCAGCCAATAAGTATGGATAACCATGTTTATAAGTATTTTTCATCAATACCATGCAATTTCTTTTGTTGTATAATCATCTAAGTAAAAAATAATAATAATAATAATAATAGAATAAAATAAAAAGTATAGTTGCATGCAGAATTTTATTTCTGTTAAATTGCCATTATTGTAACTATGAAACTTATAGACAGCACTTTTATTAGTTCAGATCAACATTCAAATAAACAAAATAAAACCCTGCATATATTTCCACACTCACTTTTAGATAGAAACATAATATGCATACCAATTGGCCAAGTGTCTTATTTGGGAAGGTTCTTTTTAAACGATCAAAACATAACACTCTTCTGTCAGGAAGATCAGCAGGGTACTGTTCTAGGATGTGTTCAAACACAGCACTGTCATGGTCAGTCCAACCACCTGGGCAGGCTCTAGAAAGAGACCTTGTAACTCTCATCTATATATTTTTCATTTAAGTAAAAATAACTTACAGAAAATGAAAATGTATACTTTCAAAAAAATGTTAAACGTAGTAAAATGTACATTAAATATGCAAGTGGTTGAAGTGTTTAAATCAACTATTCAAAGCATTGTACAGTTTTATTTTATTTTTAAGGATTTAATTTTTCTGCCAAACATTCTCTGAAGAAAAGATTTTGCTATTTTAAAAATATTAATAATTAATTTATAATTTTAATTGATAAAGATCAAATTTTGTTTTCATTAACAGGTACACAATGACTTACACTAATGCACAGCAGATAACAGCAAAGAATTTAAATAGAAATTTCATGTACAAAGGCTCAATCTAGTGTTCTTTTGTTACTTATATACACACTGATTCCAATACCATTAAAATAAATACAGGAATTAATTTAGATTTTATCTTTAATTATCTATTAATTAATGTGCGTTTTCATTGGCTCCTTACTTTTCTTAATTTTTTTATTTTATATTACATGTAAATAAGAAATTCAATCTTTTTACATTATTTTTTTACCTTTTACAATAGATTTACAAAAACCTGATTCATAGTATTTTGTGAGCTTACCAAGTTTGATCCCTGTCAAGTGCATGCTAAAATTTTTGATCAAGAAACAAGCAACCACACAGCAACAGTTGCAATAATTCTTCTTACATTGCACGACAAGTGGAACTATTTGGAGTTTTAACAAAAACAAACTCAAAATAAGCAGTGTTTAAAACGTAAAATAATTAAAAACTGTGAAATAACACCATGAAAGTTACTTGTCAGGCCATGTTGTTTCAACAGAAAAATTGTTCTATCTTTTTCAACATTTTTTCCATTGAAATAGCTGTATGGCCTGACAAGTAACTTTTATGGTACTATCTTGCAAAGCTTTTCATTATTCTTTTGGAGTTTTCTTCAATTCAACATGGAAACGTATGTTGATTTCCCAAGAAAAACCTCTGAAAGCATTCAGTTCTTTCTGGAAAAGCAAAAAATAAGAACTAACTTTCAGGTTGTGACTTGCTCTTATTTTATTATTAAATAAAATGGTGGTAAATCAATGTGTCAATGGTCATCATCATCTGAGAAAAACTCAAAACAACCTTGATAGCTGAAAAAATGCCTTAAATTTAGAATTGTATTAATTTTCTTCTAACTCCGAAATGTTCATTACATACAAGTATTTAAAAAGAATGAAACCTTATAAATCAAAACAGTTTGACATCAGTGTTCATCCTAGGCGTTTTTCGAAGGGCGCTGCGCCCTGCCTGCCCTTTAAAGCAAAAAATCCCGCCCTACTTGCCCTTTCAAAAAAAATCGCCGCCCTTTTGCCACCCAAAAACAGCGCCCTGCCTGCCGCTCTTCTAGCCCCGATTTCATTTATGGCGCCATCCTCTCCCCTCTGTTTACATTTATTGCGTTGCGGCATCTCTTTCCTCTTTGTTGACATTAGTTAGCACCTTCACAGATTCTAGTGTTAAGTCCAGATTTATTTGGCAGGGCGCAGCGCCCGGCGGCTCTTTTATCGTCTTTTTAGTGCCCAGCTGCCCAATTTATCTTCTTTCTGCCCCCTCCTTTTAAATTTTTATTATTCTTAGTCAACAATCACTACTTTTTTTTTTCCTACATACCATTTGCGGCCCATCACGAAAATACGTTAAATAAAACGGCCCCTTCACAGAAATACGATTGAGTACAATAACCCTATCATAAAAATAGGTTCGAATGAAAGCGGCCCTTTCACAGAAACAGTCTGTGAAATCGGATCTTTCCCACAAGTGTAATTTATTAAAATGCCTTTTTCAAATATTCTATTCTTTCAGATCGAAATACTGTTAATGCCTTTTTCATTGTCTGTTTTCATTTGCGCGAGCGAGTAACCCGAAAAGGCCCCTAGTGTGTTTTGTTTTTGCTGACTCAAGTGAGAAGCCCGATCGCAGGCGCAGGGCAGAACTACGTCTACGTGGGCATTTCAGTTGGGAGTTAATACGGTTAATAATAGAGATGGCCAATGATTCGATGAGTCGAATCAGTGATTCGAATCTTGGTACTGAGTGGCTCAGTCTTTACACTCACTCTCTACTGATTCGAATCTCAAGCCCTCAAGGGAAATACATTCCAAGTGCGAAGGGAAGAAAAACTTATTTTCCCTTTGCCGTTCCCAGGGATTTTCCCTTACTCTTTCAACTCTTTTCGACTCTTTACGACTCCTTTCGGCTCTTTTCGACTCTTTACGACTCTGAGTCGATAGATGATTTGAAACAGTAAATGAGTGGGTGTGGGTGAGTTGGTCACTGAGTTGGTGCAGCAACGAATCTTTACTGATTCAGTGTTTCGCTCTGTTTCGGTGATTGTATACTATCGTTGAGATTCGTTAGTTTTTCGAATCTTCTATCGACTCAGAGTCGAAAGGAGCCGAAAAGAGTTGAAAGGATGTTTCATTTAATTGGAGGGGTTTTTTCGAATCTTCTATCGACTCAGAGTCGAAAGGAGTCGAAAAGAGTTGAAAGGATGTTTCATTTAATTGAAGTTTTTTTTTTCGAATCTTTGGTGTTTCATTTCTTGGTTGGTGGTCGGATTTTAAAGTTTTATCTGTCTGTGGTCTGTGGGTGTGGAGTGGGTCGAACATCGTTTGCTTTTGGCGGGGGGCATAGGCGTTACTTCCTAAGGGCAAGAGGGGTCAATCTCCCCCCCGAAAAAAAAATTAAGAAAATCCCTCCTTCCAACTTGTCTGACTGATTTAATATTTGTTTAAAATTTAATGAAACATCCCTTTTCTACTTTTAACTTCAATATATGTCCCCCTGCCCCCACCCTCAAAAAAAAAAAAAAAAAAAAAAAAACGGAACGTTAAGTTTACATGGTGGCGGATTTTCATGTGAAGGGAAATAGAATGAAATAAAGTTAGGATTGTGCTTGTCACTTTTAATGAAGGATACAGGGGCGGTATTAAGCGCTCTCACAAAAGGACTTTGTAGTAAGCAAAATAACATTTCGCTTTATTGCAGCAGATTTCGTTTTTTTTTTTTTTTTTTTTTTTTACCTTGTTTTTCGTTTAAGGGGAATGATTTTATTTTCTTTCGTAATTCAGAGAAATACAAAATAGGGCCTAAAGCAGTGGCGTAGTTAGTGTTATTGACAGTGGCGTAGCCAGGATTTTATTTCGGGGTGGGCTGGGTATCAAATTTAAAGATAAAGTTCAATTGTAAGCTAAGTAAAGGGGGGGGCAGCTTTTTTTTTGGGGGGGGCAGCAGCCCCTCAGTAGGACTGGGCCAAAAATCGACATATCGGTTTTATTTCAACATCAAATATCCGATATTCCCATTTTCATTTCAGTGAAATCTCGAATTCGATAAAGGGCGAAAATACAGGCCGGCCAGGGGCGTAGCCAGAATTTTTTTATGGGGGGGGGGGGTTATGACTACTGCAACTCATATATATGTATACGTGTGTATGATAATGTAGTGAAGAATATACATTTTGTATGGCAAAAAATTCCTCATGGGGGGTTATGACCCCCCTAACCCCCCCCCTTGGCTACGCCTCTGAGGCCGGCGATAAGAAAATCCTGAGATCAATACCAGCTTGTGATGCTTTTGCTACTGCTTTCTCTCGGAAAGCTTCTTCTCTCATCGCAGAAAAAACAGCTCCATGGTTTATTAGTCTAATTACCATAATTAATTAACGTATATCTCGGAACCTATCCACCGGAGAGCGTTTTTATTGATTCTCGACCCCCCCTAGACTCAACACCCCACCGATACTTAAAATTTCGAATGCTTTGACACCAAACTTAACCTTTTAATCTTACAGGCCCAGGGGGTCATACGAAGCTCCCCTATATTTTCAATTTGGGCATTTTAAACACTAGCCTCCTCCGACGGCATCTCCAAAGTCTGGAAACCATCCCAGAGCCAATTTCTACATGTTTGCAGTCCTTTTAAGCCTCAATCATGGTTAATTAGTCTAATTACCATAATTAATTAACGTATATCTCTGTAACTATCCATCGGAGCGCGTTTTTATTGATTCTCGACCCCCCCTCTGGGACCCCCATCGATACAAAAAATTTCGAATACTTTGACACCAAACTTAACCTTTTAATCTTACAGGCCCAGGGGGTCATACGAAGCTCCCCTGTATTTTCATTTCGGGCAGTTTAAACACTAGTTTTACTGGAGCAAGGAGAGAGAGAGATGCTAACTGCCCGAGAACTCAGCGGAGAAGAAACCCGATGAATGGGTGAAGGGTGTTTAAATAGTACGGCTTTCGGCGCAGAGAGAGGGAAAATTTCTTTAGTTGTTTTATTGATTCAAGATTCGAATCACTGATTCGAATCATCGAAGTAGTGAGTGACTTGAGATTCGAATCAGTGAAATGAGTCGAACCGCCCATCTCTAGTTAATAAGGGGGGAAGAAAATACGGTTGGGAAATTCAAAATTTTATAAAGTTATCTAAATATTTCTGATTCCATCTGTCAATCCTCAAATATCAGTAGCTACGTTTGATAAATATGTAGTTGCGAGTTATCAAACAATCATTATTCCAGTGTTCGTCGCCAGCTGTTGCTCTTCTCGATGTTTTTAATAGTTTTGCACACTAACAAGTTTATTTTTTATTTCCTCCCCTAAACGATTTCCTCTTTTTAATCGGCTTTCTTAGTACATATTATTCTTAATGTATAACAGTTATTTACTAATCATATATAATTACAGATGATACAGAAAGTATGCCTTAGCAAAACGACGTTTTGCGATTCGAAAATTCTGCGGGATTTGTAATTTGTTTGTTTGTTATGGCAAGCCTAGACAAGGGATATCTCCTGGGGGGGGGGGGGAGGGGCTTGGTTGGATGACTTTTTAAGGAGTTCTAACTTGTATTGACTTTACATCTGGATGAAACCGATCGAAACTCCAGTTCGTCAGTCGCGCGGCCGGGGCTCGAACGTGGGAACTTCAACACTTCAGCCGTCAACCATGTTCAGTGACTTTATATCCACTCAAATCGGTCTGAAAATCGAGCGATTTGCGAATACAGCAATTGAAACACATTATGTTTTTGCCAAATTAAGAGCATAACAATGATCTTTTGCTATTGCAGTGTAGCGCCAGGGTTATCGGCTCCCGGTACGGTCCTTCAGTTTGCCGCCCCATTCTTTTTTAAGTTTCAGCATTCAGCCCCCCATTTCGGCCTTTTAGTTTTCCACCATATTATTTTTAGGTGTCCTGCCGGTCACCATCTTTGTTTTTACCTTGCCGCCCGGGCGGACCCCCCCCCCTTTATTACGCAACAGTTTTAATTGTACTAAAGTGGAGTAACTGCAGAATTTAGTAAATCAGACTATTGACAAGATTTGGTATTCTAACTATTCATATTATGTATCTTCCGATTTTTAAAAAGTTCTCAACATTTTAATGAATGAAGCAAAAATAAATAAATAAATAAATAAAAGCAACAGAAAGCTAGTTTTGGGAAAGAATGTCTTAAGAAAACAAATTGTGTCTTAAGTTATTCATAAAACTAACTGTCATCAATTTAAGCTTATTTTCAGTTTTTAAAAACTAAAAAAATTTGAAATGATTCTGGAAGTTTTTTTAATATGTAATTTGTTTCAGTACTTTTGACAACAGGATGTTAATTATTTTTATTATTTTAAGCTGATTAAAAACATTTGATAGTTAAAATATTTAATACTTTTTATATTTTAAAAGTATTAAAGCAAGGTTGAAGAACGAAAATTTAGTGTTTTTAAAGAGAACTTTTTAAGTATGTTACAAAAAATTAAAAATAAAGCTATGAAAAATAAATTATTTAAAATATAAACTTTATTTCACACATTTGGACAATTCTGTGAGTTAAAAAAAATATTTATTTTATAGCTGCTAAAAAACTTACATGTAGTAATTATTTTTATTTATTTTAAAGAATAGTGCTTTTTAAAAAACTTATATTTACTTTTCATGAATGAGCAAACATTAAATTAGAAGTGAAAGAGAAGAACAAATATATTTCAGTAATTTGATTTCATATGGTGTACATTCCAACCATTGGATGCAATACAAAATTTGCATGAATGTCATTTATTCTAGCAATCTTCTGTGTTCAGAATTCAATTTTCCCAATTTCTATAGTTATCAATTGATGGATGAGTTAAATTGTTTGATCCAATTTTAAATGTCTAATAGTAATAAGGGTAACTTTGAAAATCTTTACTTGGTACTCATTCAATAATTATTGTGAACAAAAGAATTTAAATTCTGGTTTATATTATTAAATTTTATTTATTTTTTTTTATTATTATATGCTGAACACATCTATCCTAATCCACTTACACTGACAGTCCTTTTCTGTTTAAAAGTTTGTACTAATATAGGTAAAACATCCTATATGAATGTGATCCAGTAATTGTGCTCCAGTAGTGATAGTGTGATAAAATTGAAGAACATAAATTAGCAGTCTCTCTGCCTTCAGCTACTGCCTAACAAATCAAGTCTGGCTAAAAATTTCTGAAACATTCTTCAATAAATGTACTACCTTTATAAACAACAAACATGTAAGTTATGTAATTTCGAGCAAAAAAAAAAAAAAGCAGAAAATTCAAAATTACTTTTATTAAAACTTCTTTTTTTTTTTAAATCAAAAACTTCTAGTTATCTACAGATTTAATTCACATATTTATGTCATGCTTAGAGCAAAATATTATCAATAAATCCTTTTTCCTATTTCGCTTACACTTACTTCTACAGGATATCTTCCCCAAAAGATCATGGGGAAAAACTAAGACAAATTGGAAAAAATCTAACTATGCATTGTAGTCAGAACACATATTACAACTCTACATGTTAAAAGTTTCGGGGATCAGGTAGTTTTAAACCAGTGTCTATATATGTTAGATACCTGTACATTCTCGTGAAACCCCAAAGTGCCTTTTTTAAGAACAGGGTGCCCTTTTTGAAATTTCCCCCCTGTCGACCCTTTTTTTCTAGAGTCAACACTATTCTAATCACCTCCTCTTGTAAGTTAACCGTTTTTTTATGCCTATATAGCCCCTAGTAGCAATGACTGCTTGTTTTCTGCTCAGTCATTCATCGACTCATCGACTCGTCGAATTCAGTCATCGGCAAGTGCACTTTTGTTTATCTGCAATAGATGAATTTTTATTCATGGATAGAAGTGATCTAGACGAGCAGTTTCGCCGATGGGAAACCGAAAAACAATATCTTATCCGAAACTCCAGCTCTATAGTCATAGGGCCTTGCAGGTGTCCCCAGTGATTTACACTTTACCCAAATTCCTATAAATATTTGCGTAATTTAGATGTGCCTTTGCATAATCTAAGGAAAATTTTGAACAATTCTTGAATTAATCGCATAATTTACTTCAAATTTCTTGTATTGGGGTTGGGAGGGGGCAGGGGGGGTGGTTTCCCCCCCCCTTGCCCCCTCACACAAAATTTAAATTTGAAAAGAAATATTTATAAAAAAAAAAAATGTAAGTGTTTATTTTATAAAAATCGTTTGTAATATTTAAATAATTTTTAAAAAATCTGTTTAAAAAAAAGAAAAGAAAATCTATTTGAGCGTCAGCTGCATTATAAGAAAAACGGAAACTTCATTACAATGAGCAACTCTTTTGAAACCTCTTTAATGTAAACAGCAAGAAGAGAAATCAGTTAATTTTAAAAAGTTATCCAAGAAATATGAAAGTTAAAATCACACTAAAATTTCTATACAATTGGTAATATTGTTTTTTAATTATTAATTATGAATGTTGTTGCTACTTACATACATTGGTAAAAAGTGAAATTACTTTCTTCCTAATCGAATAATTTGACTATTATTAATAATAGCTGAACAACACTTTGTCAACATTTCACCCGAAGTCCCAATCTGAGACTAAAATAACTGGTACTTCACACTTTGCCTTACACATAACAAGATTCGATGGTCTAGAGGCACCGCGCTTATCTCGGAATCAGTACGCACAGGGTTCGGGCCCGGGGGAGGAAGGATTTTTTTTTTTTTTTTTTCACAAAAACGGAAATTTAGCATACAAAAAACGAAAACATAATAAACAGAATGGACATTTTTTGAATATTTTGCTGCCAGTCGTTTATTTTTTATTATCAAATATATTTTAAACAGTTTATCGGTTTCTTTTCGTTATTTCATCGGAGTCATCGGGAAACGATGATCGGCTTTACGGCCCCCCGAGCGGACATTTTGTACCAGTTGCCGATGAAATTTCCCCTTTTTTGAATGAAAAGCCGTGATCGGCCATTGCTCCTTCTCCTCGGATTAAACTCACCCGCCTCTCATCGACCGATGGGTTATTGCTACTAGGGGCTATACATGAAAAATTTTAAGTGCCAATTATTTTATATGTAGACTCCTCACCCCCCCCCCCCCCTCAAAAAAAAAAAAAAAAAAAAATTTAGATACGATAAATTCAGATTTAATATGAAAAAGCATTGTATTGTTGGCTGACCTTTTTTCTAAAAAAGTAAATGGCAATATTTGCTTAGTATATACAGGCACGTATCCGGAAAACAGTTTGGAGGGGGGGGGGGTCCAAACGGTAAAAAAGGTTGAATTTTTCACAAAAAGACTATCATTTTCATTTTAGTAACAAAAATGAAAATTTCAGGGGGGGGGAGGTCCTGGACCCCCCTAAACACGTTCTTGAGTATAGTGCCTCTTTATATTTTGGCGTGCCCTTGAAAGCTTAAATTGCCCTTTTTTAAGGACTAGCACCCTGCCCCTTTTTCATCCTAGGATGATCTCTGCTAATATACTATGTAAAGTTAAAACATTTAAAAGAATTACCAATTAAAAGCCATTAAAATATATACTAATCATTAAAACTCAGGCATTTACAAAATCAAAATACATTTTGAAGAAACAACAGAACTAGGCAGTTGGGTAGTTATAGCAAAGCCTAAAATTAAAGAAAGAAAAAAAATGGAATACATTAATGATCTAAAATTTAATAAACTAAACACTGACCTATCATGCCCAAAAATCCAAAATCGATGTTGATTTCATCAATATCAATTAAATCACATAAAAATAAAACAGTACTTTTTCGAGAATCCTTTTAGATCTCAACAGATAGCACAATAAACAACACGGCATATGAATCTCTACATGACACTGGGAATGCCGTCCTTGTTTTGAAGAAATGAAGATGATGTGATGTAACTAGTAAAACTGAGATTATGTGCTGAAATATATTTTTTATGGTTTTAAATTGATAATTCTTTTAAATGTTTTAACCAAGGTTTTAAGCCATATTTTTAATTGCTTTTAGTTCTAATAAGTTTTCTGAATGTGCTAATTTTAGAATTACAAGTCTGATTTGAAAAATTCTTCTTAAGTTAGCCCATTTATTAAGAAAGGTTATAGGTTATATAACATCATGCTACAACCCATCTACAGAGTGTCTTAAAAAGAGTGAAGTGCATTTTAATTCTATGCCTAATTAAGATAAATAATCAATGTAAATTTGCAAAAATGTTTAAAACAAGGTACAAAATAAGACAGTTGTAATGAAATAATAATAATAACATTATAATAACTATTTTAAGATTGATTAATTATAAAAAATAATTTTGAAAACCTTCTCTGAAATTCCCTAGTGATCTAATGATAGCTGTCATATGCATCCCCATAGTCATGCCAAACTTGTCAAATTAAGGTGCCAAATATAAGTTCCCAACACTAAATGCAGCAATGGCAAGAGGCAATAAATGCAGCAAATGGCAAAATTTCTCATATTTAGCAAGAAATTGCCAAATTCTAATGTTATGTTCTGGGAATTTTAAAGATTTATAACTTATGCTCTTATTACACAATTTATAGGCAATAAAATACAAATGTTGATTGTTTGACATGTGGAACAATAATTTTAGACTAAATTAAAGCTTAGGAAAGCAGATCCCCACAAAATACATGTTTAAGAACATCACCATACTTCAGGTATTTAGCAATTTAGACCTCAAGAATCTTTTGAAAGCCTTATACAAGATTCTGTGCTTTTTGAATTTATTTTTTTAAAAAGGAAACTATTCTCCCTGTACAAAGAAAAGGCACTCAACTATTGTGAAAATTAACTTTAAAAACTTACTGTCTGTCACTAGTCCTATCTAGGTCTCTTAATCTATTGGCATAACTATCATCTATTCGTGTAAGCTCAGCTATTAGATTTTCTTTTAGCTGTGGATCTGGACAATAAAGCTCATGGAACTCAGGAGGAACACCTTTAGCAATAAGCTTTTCCTCAGCGACGTAAGGAGGCATTGCTGCAAAAAAGTAAAATGAACTTTTTCAAAAACAAAAATTGGAAATAACCTCAAACCTTTGTAAACATAAATATAACTGGAATGCTTATAAAGAAATAGCTATTTTCTAGCCAATTACATATTAAGCATCATTTTTAAGACCTTCAGCAAAATCTAAATGACCTAGAATCAACGTCTAGATCATATTACTAATAATGTAAGGTTTTCTTCAAGAATTTCTTAACATTTCTATATTATCGATTGTCAACCCTTGGAACACAAGAGTGGTTTTTGTTTTTAAGTAATGACTAATATCCATATTAACTAATGGACCATACAAAATTATGATAAATTATATAAAAATATTACAATGGAAAATCTTTAGAAAATAAAAAAATTATCAAATAGAAAATAAGAAAATTATCAATTGTATGTACCTTCTTTAACCTGTTGTTCAAGCTCACGCTGCTCTTTTAATAAGTCATCAGCTATTTCTTTATAGCCATTCCACAATTCTTTTACTTCTCTCTGTATTTGGTAGTGCTGAAGCCTAGCAGATTCTGGAAGAGGCCTTAATCCTTCGTGTTGTCTGATCCATTCTTTTAAATCTTCCCTTAAAATAACAATATTCATAAGAGTAAATATATTAAAATAATTTTTTAATTTGCCTTTCTCAATAAATGGCAATATTTCAGTCATCTGATACAGCTGTATTTAGACATACACATTTACACAAGCATGTTTAAAATGAGGTAACATCTAAAATTAGCAATCTGCAGGTTTCATTATTTAACACACAGAATTATTTTATAAAACTGATTCTTGAGTAATGGAGAAAAAAAAAATGAAATGAAAAAAAAAAAAATATATATATATATACAGATGTTTCACACATTTTACAATTTATAAAAGTTTTGTTGCAGTTATAAGAAAAATATGAAAGTTAAGAATGAGCATTACTTGTACTAGGTATCTGGTGTAAATTTATCCAAACAATGAAAAAAGATTTTATTTTATGGATCTTTTCAGATGTTTTTCGATGTACAAATTTTTGAGAAACAAATTGCAGAAAATTCTGCAAGAAAATTGCAAAAAATTCTCTTAACTGCTCATGTTAGTTGAATTCTACTTCATTTTGTACATAGCAAGTAAAACATAATGAAAAGCATCACTTTTTTCTCCATAATATATGAACTTAACTGCATTACAGTAGCACATTTGACTCTATAGGAAAACCATTTACATTTATTAATTTACATTACAAATCTAATATTTTAACAAACATATCTGAGAAAAGCAGTGTAAACAGCTGGGGTATTAAGCTATTAATTCTAATGCAGTTTTAGTAACTGCTATCATTTTGTCTATAATATTTTTAGGTCACTTATGTATGTGTACATAAATGTTCTGTGTTCAATTTGATGTTAATATTAGTAATAGATTTTTTTTTCTTTTCTTTTCTGCAATATAATTATTGTGAATAACACAGAATTAAACAGGGTTCATATTATGTTGTCTTACTGTTAATTTTTTAATGAATTTAATTTTGTTGGTGTAAGTATAAAGAATTTTTTTATTTTATATTTCTTAATTAATCTTTTTTTTCATTATGTTATTTAAATGTTTATAGTGAGTATCTTTTATCAGCTCCCAGTTGACTATATAATGTAAGGCGGTTGTAAATTTCTCTCTGCAATCTATCTTCCATGTACTGCAAATGCATATATTCTTGTTCCCATATAACTTTGTTCTGAACTAGCGCCAACACACATTTATTGCAGCTTGCACTAAATGCATTACATATACCATTGCAGCTGCATATTTCCAATACAGCAAACCAAGCTTTTTTTTTTTTTTTTTCTTGAAACTAATTTTGACATTTTAGTTGATTAATTTAAATTTTATTATCAACAGACATATAATTGATGGAAAAACATCATGCTCTACATTTGTACATTTGATAAAAAGTACAAAAAATCCCACATAAGCACACCAATCAATATAAAGCCTTTAAAAGTGATAATTACTCCTACTAATTAACCTAGCAGTACATTACAGCTATGAGTCCCACTATTTTCTTAAATTCTCTTGGTCACAAGAATTCAAATGTATATTTCAAGTTCCTAGTCTAATTTCATTTTGTTTGTTTTTTTGATAACATATGTATTATGATGCATTACTTCAATTCCTGATACCAATAAAACTAGAACTAAAAATATATATCGCTGTGGTACGATGATAAAAAAAAAATAATATTATAAATTTAAATTATTTGTGAATAATTTTTAAAAAATCAGCTTACCTAATGTACCAAAGAGGATCAACAACATTTTCTCGGAAAAAGGCTTTTTCTTCTTCAATTTCTAGAATAAAATTTATGTTATCAGCCAAAAGCAGCTGACCATCAGCTCCCAGTTGACCATATATTGTAAGGTGGTTGTAAATTTCTCTCTGCAGTCTATCTTCCATGTATTGCAAATGCATATATTCTTGTTCCCATATAACTTTGTGCTGAAAAAGTAAAGCAAGCTCCTTTTTAGAATGTGTAACAGATTTAAAATGGTCTGCACGGTCCAATATTCTATTGGTTGATCTTTTAGCAGCAGCCAGTCCATTGATTCGTTCATTATGAAGTGGTTTTAAAGATCGAGTTGGTGAAGCATCAGTTCTTGTTCTAGGAACACCTGTAGGTATTTAGAAAGTAAAAAATGAAAAACTTAAAAGCAGCAGTCGTAAGTCCTGAAAATATTGAAAATAATTTTCAGATAATAGAAATATTTTCAGCAGACAAACATACACAATCTACTATGAGTTATATAGTTATAGTTTGATATTATGATATTATAAGTTTTAATAGCAAAATGTATCTAACTTGTCTTAAACTTCTAATTAGTAACTAACTTTCAAAGATAATTTATGATAAGAAGAGACTGTTATAGTTTTGAAAGCAAGATGCAACTAGCTTGTCTTGAAATTACAAAATCAATATAAATGTAGGAATAATTTTAATGAAATGTCAACTAATATTACTTTCTTATTTTGCTACACATAATTAGCTAGTGATTGAACACCCTAACATAATACAAAATATAGAAGATATTTAATAACCCCCCCCCCCCAAAAAAAAGAAAAAGAAAGAAATCTGTCTGAAACACTTCCATATTTTAAATTTGCACTAAAGTACTCTATATTAAAAGCATATCATAACCCATGTGTTGCCCTATTTTTCTTTCTTATTCCATTAAGTTGGAAAGTACATTATTATGCATGAGTGTGCCATATTTTTCTTCCTTGTTCCATAAAACACATCTTTGGAATCAAAATCTATCTTAAAATTGCCTACTAAAACTGTTTTAAAATCGTTGCCAACATATTCCACCTATACTTCACCAGTTTAAATGTTGTTTGAAATGTGCATCCTAATCCATGAGTGTACCTTATTTGTCTTGTTCCACAAAACACTTCTTCAGAATTAAAATCTATTTTAAAATCGCCTTTACCAAAACTAACAACCTTCATCAAGCATATTCTAACTACACTTCAGTTTCACAAATACCATTTGGAAAGTGTATCATAATCTATGAGTGTACTGTATTTATCTTCCCTGTTCCATAAAACACTTCTTCAGAATTGTTTATCTTGTTAAAATTGCCTACTAAAACTATTTTCCAAGCATATTCTAACTATACTTTTCCTTTGTAATAAATAAACTGTCACATCTGCCAGTTTCTAGGCAAATTTGGAAGATATCGCCAAGCATGGTTCAGTTTTAAAGACTTATTTTTTGGAACCAAACTTGGCGATCAATTATGAAAAATTGCAAACCTTCACAACTTTCAATATTTCATTCCGCACCCACCCCCTTCAATGTTATCTGGCAAACACGTTTGAAAAGAGCCTTTGTTTGACAAATGTTGTAGACAAGTAATGTTGATACTAAAAAAACTTGCTTGATTTTAACAGCATTGTAGTGCTAAAAAAACTTTCATAATAATAATACTGACCAGTGAATCTTAGCATTTTTCTCTTTTTTGGAGAGCCTTTTACTGGATCCACTTGTTTAGATGGAGATCCACCAGTGTTACCTGAAATAATTTTTTACTGATATTTAGCATAATTCAATAAAAATTAATACTATAGCATATACCAATGCAGCTAAATCACAAGTCAACATATTTGCTTACTATTTATTAATATAATATTAATAACTGAAAGAAAAATATATCTAGGTTAAACACGTAGGCACAGGAAAAAAAAAAGGAAAAGAAAAAGGTGAAGTATTACTATTGTGCAATTTATCAAAATGTTTTCTGAGAAGAAAATTTAAATTGTCAAACTTAAAGTTACCATTTAATACTGAGTAAAAAGAAAAAAAGTTTTACTTTGGCATTAAAAAAAAAAAAAATTAAACACATAAATGTGCACTAGGAGCTTCGAAAGGTAATTTATCTTCCTGTTGCTACGCAAATAGTTTTATTTAAAATAATTTCATGTAAGATATTCAATGGTTGGAATAATCAACTAAAATTAAGAGTGAAACATTGTAGTGTATTAGAATAAAATCAAGTTGTTTCTTGAGCAATGGCCACTTACCTAAACTAATGTATTTAAAGTGCATTTCTGATTAATTAACTCTAACAATAAACTAATTGAACAGAGTGTTTTTAAAAAAATCCAAAATGAAACCTTTCTTTGCATTTCTTCAAGATTAAAATACACTTTCTGCTATAAAATAAATAAAACTATAAATAATATTTTTGCCAGCTCTCCCCTTCTCCTCAATAACGTAACTTATTTTGGTACAACCCAGATGATAGGTCATTAAAAATAAATTAACATTAAAAAGACTTCACTGAAGTAATAAACACTGTATTTTTACAAAGTTTTTATTTTTTTAAGACAAAAAAATCTTGAAAATAAGTTATCCTACTTTCCAGAATTTAACACCCTGGCATTTTAATGATTTCAATTTTGGAATTAGAATTTAGAATCCCACTTAATGGCAAAGCTTCCATCAACTGCAGTGTCTGCCTAAAGACAATCTTGTTGCTTTTCCTAGAAACAAACTGCTAATAAATTTTCTTACAAATTTTATTTAAAATAGTCACCAGCACACGTGTCAGTTTTTTTTTTTTTATTATATCATCAAATGTGTCAATATGGTATAATTTAAAGATTTGATTGAAAAAGAAACAATCTTCATTTTTTCTATTTCAAAGCATAAAAGTAATTAAAAGGGAATAGACTTTAAAGACCATGCTATCCTATTCATCTGGGAAAACCAAGTAAAGAAACTATTGTTTACCAAGTGTTTTTCTGTCAAAAGATTGGGAAAAGCGTGGACAAGACAATTCTTTTAAAAATAAGGTTAAGTAAGTAGTAAGCATTAAAATAAAATTTTTATCACAACAATTAAGTCTATTTTTTTTTCAGTCACATTTGGTTTCACATATGCTAAACATTAATAAAAAACAATTTAAAGCATGTCTATAATCAGTTTTTTTCTTCTTAAATTTGATTACGTCTGTCTTTAAAATTAACAGTAATGATCTATGAAATACATATTGTAGAGCTTTGTTTCAAATGTAACTTCTAATTCTGCAAATTCAATAGTTCTTAAGATTTTATTAAAGTAGAAATAATTATAAAGAAAAATAAGCAACTAAAATAAAATCAAACATTTTATAAGAAAAAGAGTTTTTAAAATCTTATAAATTTTTATTTTAGTGGTGTAATATTAAAATAAACAAACAGCTATTATATATTAATAAAGAATATAAAAATAAATTGACTAAATATTTTCACATAAACATGCACATTATAATAAACAGATACACATAAAATAACAGAAGTATAAAAATTTTAAGTTGAATCTTACCTGCAAATTTATTCCTCTCCAACTTAGATGGTGATGAATTACTGTTTATGGAGGGAAGAACTTCCACCCCTCTTGTTAATGCTACTTCAGCCCTGATTGAAAGAATAAAAGATTTAAATGTTTCAATAAAAATTAACAAAATTACCATAAAAAAAATCATTAATGTTTTTCTTGATAAACTAAATCAGTTGAAATCTTGTTTTATTCAACCGTAAAATTAATGTAAAACAATTTATTATGAAATTGGCACAAAAGCAAACTACCAATGTATTCTTTAGTTATTCCTTATTTTTATTCATACACTCAAAGACAAATGAAGGTACAATATTTCATAATTTCATTTAATACAGTAAAAGTAATTTTACTCTTTAAAGCCAATACAGAATTGTAATGAATTTTTCATTTTTATTTTATCAAATACTTTATAATATTCTTAATTGTGAAAACAACTGCATTTCTTCATCAATAGGTTTACTGTTTGATAAATTTTTAATTCATTCATCTGATTTAATTAAAATTAATCTAAAGCTCCAAAATCAATTCTTAATTTGATGAATGTAAAAAGTGGATGCATGACAAATTAATATTTCTTATTTGTTTTTAATTACCAAAACAGGTTAAATTTCTAATTAAAACAGCTATTAAAAAATATATACACAATCAGAACTGATCATTAATTCTAATGAAAACTCGGATGCCACAATCGCAAAACATTTATTAGACCGAAGAATATTCCTTAAAATTTCTTTAACTACAGAAAAAGAAAACCTACATTTTATCTGTCATAATGGTACATTCAGTGGTAAAGAAACTACCTTAATCAAGTTATATGTATCATAAACACAAAAATAAACACTCGAAAGCAGAGAACCATGAGGCAAATAAAAACACTAAAGAGCTCACATGGCATCAGGCTTCTCCTCTTTCATCGCCAATCCCCACTCAACTGAAGCACTGTGCTGCTGCGTCAAACAACCCCACCCGAATCATCTAATCTAAAGAGGCTGCAACGTGGGCAGCCTGATCAAACGGAATAATGCTTACACATCCTGAATTCTTAAACAAAAAGGGTCATTCACTTAAGGAACTCATGCTAGAAAATTCAAGAGCAACACCTAGCAACGGTCCAACATAGCAACAGTAACCTAAGAGACCTATCTCAGAAGTGGGTCACCAGGTGTGATTATAAATTTTTTGAGATATAACTTAGAATAAGAATCCCTAAAGAATGTAGATCACACTGATGATGAGTATATAAAGAGGAACTGGGAAAAGTCAAAATCAGTGTGGCATACGCATACGAGGCTACTAATAAATATATATTTATATATATATATATTTCAAGGTTTTAAACACATTAAAACTTTTTAGTGGAAAAGGGAAAAAATATTAAATAAAAAATGTCAGTTTTTCCTTCTTTTTAAGTCAATCTAAATGGCAATGTTTTATTTCAATTTTAAAGAAGAAAATAAATTAAAAAGAGGAGTTGCTTTCAGTGTAATTAATTGTGTGATGCTTTAAGCAAGACATCACAAGAGCATTTAATGGTTAAAATAAATAAATACATGCTGGAATGGCTAAAAATTAAATGACACTAAGTCATAATCAAAATATAGTTCTAATTTGAATATAAAATCTATAAAAAAGAAAGAAAATAGTTATCTTTCATTATCAATATAAAACTCTTTTAAGAGAATAGCACTATGTTTACCATAGCACTATATAACTTACCATAGCAATTTATAACTACTTGTATGTCTATTAGAGGTTTTAAGATTGTGACTGTATGTGATTACAGCAACGCTACACTGGGCGATCTGCCAATGGGGTGCCTTGGTAGGAGGACTTTCTACGGGGGTCTAACGCGAATTCACGTTACATCTGGAGAAAACCTACCAAAATTCCAGACCATTAGATCGACAGCCACGCGATGGGACCCGAACCCGGGACCTTCACACTTTGCCCATCTACCATTTTCAGTGGCATATAACCACTGTGCCATGGTGAGGCTACAGGTTTTAAGAATCAAGAACTTTACTAATAAATAAATCTAGCATAAGAGATGAGTTTATAACAAATATTACATGCATCACTAAATGTATTCAATATTAAGAATATAGTAAATGCGGTAAACAGTAATTTTAGACACATACATATTTTTTAATTCCTAAAACATTAAAATTTAGAATCAAAATTATGAAAGAAATAGCATAAATCCTCAAGAAATTTTCAAAGAGAAAGATCTGTCACTAGATATTAAACTTTTGGAAACAGAAGATATGAATCTTTTGCTACAGATGAATGAAGCTTATAATTAAAAAGTTCTTGTCTTTCAGGTTACAGATTATCATTGATGCAAACTCAGTTTTTACTCATTAGCTTTAGTGCATAATCAGGGCTCACAACAGAATTTCAAGGCCAATTCCGGGTAAAAAAGGAGCTATTTTAATCATAAAAAGGACCAAAAAGGAGCTGTTTTGTCTGAAAAGGGGACCAAAAAGGGACCAGTTCTGTTTGAAAAAAAGCTCATACACAAGAAGGAAATTGTTTATAAACTGACACACATATAACTATATATTTAAAAAAATTTAAATAACAGAAACACTTCAGTTTTTCTAACTAGAAACCAGACTAATTCATAGCAGTTATAATTTGTATACACATAAAATATCTGCTTGTATCAGGGATGAGATTGACAAAAAGGAAAAAGTCTGAAAGAATGTAGGAACAACATTTAAGCAATACAATTTTGAATTTCAAGTTCAATAAATATTGTAATTGCTTTTTTTTCCATCTACAAAACCATTTGATTCCTGAAGCTTTAGTTCTGGCACATTTACATTTTTCCATGAATCTTTCCTGAATCAAGAAACAACTTTCAAAAAACGGGCCTGCATGATCAGCAATTCTTAGTAAGAAATTGTGCTCCATTAAAAATTCTGTATAAAGGGATTTAGCATTTGTAACAGATATGTTGAATTGAAATCTCTTTCCTAAAAAAGATTCAACTTGGTTAAAATTTTTTATTTGGGAATACCTTATTCCCCCGTACACGATATATATTTCGGTTACACACATAACCATCTTCAGTCGTTTCTGGAGCTCTCACTAATGGCGGCTTCTTTTTATATCTTCGTCGTTCTTCTTCTTGAAAGTTCGATGCATGACGTCGTCCCATGATTGGTCGATTGTATGAAGCGTATCGTTGATGCTGCCCTCTGTCGTCAAAATTTCTAAGCTCTCACGAATGTAGGCATATATACTATTTTTAAAGTTGGCTATTTTTTTAATATTTTTAAAATCAATGGTAATGGGCTCTTTCAAAGCAAGACAGGCTAGGGCGGTACTTTGTTTCTGGAGGTTAATGTCTTTAAAATGTTCGTTTTTTCGTTCTTTAATTTTCCTTTTTGTAACGCCGATGTAGCAATTTTCTTTATTAGTATCGTTTGACATAAAATTAATTTTATAGATCCCTGCGGTTTCGATGGGGTTGATTGGGTCTTTTTCCGATCTAATGCGCTGAAAGATTGTTTTATTAGGTTTAATTGGAATACGGAAGTTCTTTTTACTGGCGATATTAGAAAGTTTATTGGCTATCCCTCGGCTAAAGGGGATAGCGGTAGTAAAACGTGGTTTATCTTTTTGACGGTGGTCTATAACATTTAATTTTCGTTGCCTAGCTTTGAAAATTTTGTCGAAAATTTCTCGAGGGTAGTGGGCATCTTGACATTGTTTCTTTATGAAAGCAATTTCTTTTTGAAGGAGGTCGTCGTTAGAACATACTTTGAAAGCGCGGTCGATATAGGAACGAATAGCAGCAATTTTATAGTTGAAAGGGGTTTTAGATTTAAAATTTACTATATTAGTATTACAAGTAGGTTTTCGAAAAATGGTGGTCTCAATGAGATTATTGTTTCTGGTTATGTTCACATCTAAGTAATTGAGGCTATTATTGATTTCTTTTTCGTAGGTAAATTTAATGTTCGGGTCTATGGCATTAAGTTGATTGATCAAATTATTTTCTTCATTATTGTGGGTGGTAAGGATAGCGAAGATATCGTCGACATAGCGAAGCCAAAGTTTGATGGTATTATTGTGTGTCTGTTTAATCTGTTCTTCAAGGATTCTCATTTTCCAGTCGGCAATTATTCCGGATATGGGAAACCGTCAAAAAGATAACCGTCAAAAAGATAAACCACGTTTTACTACCGCTATCCCCTTTAGCCGAGGGATAGCCAATAAACTTTCTAATATCGCCAGTAAAAAGAACTTCCGTATTCCAATTAAACCTAATAAAACAATCTTTCAGCGCATTAGATCGGAAAAAGACCCAATCAACCCCATCGAAACCGCAGGGATCTATAAAATTAATTTTATGTCAAACGATACTAATAAAGAAAATTGCTACATCGGCGTTACAAAAAGGAAAATTAAAGAACGAAAAAACGAACATTTTAAAGACATTAACCTCCAGAAACAAAGTACCGCCCTAGCCCGTCTTGCTTTGAAAGAGTCCATTACCATTGATTTTAAAAATATTAAAAA
Source organism: Cheiracanthium punctorium (assembly GCA_038373885.1). Taxonomy (NCBI): domain Eukaryota; kingdom Metazoa; phylum Arthropoda; class Arachnida; order Araneae; family Cheiracanthiidae; genus Cheiracanthium; species Cheiracanthium punctorium. The sequence goes on from JAWZYV010012456.1 coordinate 143,484, forward strand.
AATAGCCAACTTTAAAAATAGTATATATGCCTACATTCGTGAGAGCTTAGAAATTTTGACGACAGAGGGCAGCATCAACGATACGCTTCATACAATCGACCAATCATGGGACGACGTCATGCATCGAACTTTCAAGAAGAAGAACGACGAAGATATAAAAAGAAGCCGCCATTAGTGAGAGCTCCAGAAACGACTGAAGATGGTTATGTGTGTAACTGAAATATATATCGTGTACGGGGGAATAAGGTATTCCCAAATAATAAATTTTAACTAATTAATCCGCCGTATTAAATAATGTTTTATGTGTCTTTATTAGATTCAACTTGTATTTATGAAATAAATTTGGAATACCCCATCACAATCATGTTTCTTTACCAAAACTAACACATTTAATTTGAATCATAAAAAAAAGAGCAAAGAGTTTGCAGAAATTAAATGTAATTCTTGAATTTTTATTAAACAAATCAAAAGTAAAGACTTGAGTTATGATAAGGCGACAAACACATTAAAGTGAAGCTTTTTGCCTTAAACAGTCCAGACAATGCAATATTTCATAAATTAACAGGGAAGAAGATGACAGCATATAACATCACATGTGAAAACATTTCATCGTCCAATAGATAAAAAGTTTGTAATAGAGTGACTTCTGAATGACTAGAATCCACAGCTAGCACCATGAAAAAGGGAAAAAAGGGACCATTTCTGCAAAAAAAGGACTTCTAAGGACCTTGAACAAAAAAAGGGACTTCAAGGGGAAAAAAGGACCATTTGTGAGGCCTGCATAATTAACAGATGGAAAGAAAGAAACACAGAGTTTAAATACAAGGTCTTCAACTTAAAAATGAATAACATAACATAGATTTCTGCTGAGATAAACATTTCCTTATTAAACATAACTAATACAAATTATTTTTCCATGTAATTTATTTGTAACAAATTTAATATGTGGATTGTGGATGTATCAGAATATAGTCATCAGTAACTTTAGCTCACTTTTTCTTGACAGCTATTATCATCATTCCCATATAAGTACCTCCAATTGTAGCAACAATTACAATGTGTGACCTAACACCACGACATAAAAATTTCCACAATTTCAGAACTACTGATCTGAAATGCTTTTCATTCAATTACCATCATTTTTCATGTTGATAGAAAAGATAAAAATATAAACCGAAAAATTACAACTTAATAAGCTTGATCCATACCAGTGTTGTGATAAGCATTTTTTTTTTTTAATAAGCAGAAACTATTAATTACACTAATAAATAAAATTGTGTTTTAAATACACTGGTTTAAAGAAATAATTAGTTTTTAAAAAAGGTTGTTATGCTGTTTTCTTAATGAAATCATTAATAGAAATGCAACATTCACTACCAAAACTTACATTTTTGATATAAGGTGAACAAAGTATAAATATTAGAAGTTTAAGCAATCATTTTGGCAGAGTCAGTAAAATAAAAATAATCAAAAATGTAATACTATTGCATCACTACTGTATTTGAAAGGAAAAAATAAACCTATTTTTGAAATAAACAGATTTTGAGACACTTTCTCCTCTGTTACAGCAATTTTAAAGAGAACATTACCTTAATAATTACCTTGTTGATCTATAGCATTTTATAATGAACATTTGATAAACATGCTTTATTATCACTATTATTCCAAAACAGGGTGGTTAATATTTTTTTTAAGTTAATATGAAAAATGATCAGGAAATTTAACAATTGATGAAATCATGAAACAAGAAATAACTTTTTGGGATGAAAAAAAAATAGCAGAATTTAAAAGTCTTGAAAGTGAGAAATTAAGATAAAATAATAATAATAAAGCAATATATAAAATTTAAAAATGACTAAGTAACCCTAGAATTGAGAAATGAAACAAATAGATTCAACAGTTCAAGTAACTAACAAAATAAACTTTGAATAATGAAAAGAGATATGATTTGTGAACAGCGTTTTGCATTATTGTAGCTACAGGATGTAAACAAACATTTAAAGGAAAAACCATGTTGCAAGTAAACGTAACGCTGTCTGTCTACACTAACACACACAGACTAAACTTCATGCTTCTTAAAAATTTAAATTTTCTAGTAAGAAATAAACACAATTAAGAAAAGTACAACAGTACATATAAGTATAATACATGATATACATTTATTCAAATATTTCTCATAACAATAACTTCTAAAAACGATATATATACGTATGTAAGAACTACCCTTTAGTCACATATTTTTTACATTGAATAGCACACTCTTTAGGCATATCAGATTAAACGAGCGCATTCTTATGCACGAAGTGCGGCTGCATGTTTTAGAAGAAAGCATGCGTCTAATGTAAACATTCCGGCTGCAGCATCGTTTTAAACACTAAATATCGATTACCGCTGTTCTATAGATTCCGAAGATATTTTCTTCGATGAAAGTGGAATAGATTTAGAAAAACGGATTTCTTTTCTTTTCTCTTAGTTTGAGCAAAAAATCGATAAACACCTACGCTGTCCTAAATTTTACATTAGCTGTGGTTCGTGACAAGAATGCTAGAATACAAGACCGCATATCATGCAGTATTAAATGACTCTGTAATAGAGATTCAGTTATAATTTGCTGCTACACACATAATAATTACTTTTAACTCCCAGTTTCGCTTGAAGGCCGAAATTTCTTCTTTTCCAGAGCCATTATGAGTCACATTTTCATAGAAGACGAAAATCTCATTTGAATCCATTGATTGTTTAATTTCCGGGTTACAGTTAATTAAAGTCTCGTTGCTAGGCAACAGTGAGAAGAAAAGAAATGAAATGGCTCAAATACGAGATTCCACTTGTGCAAGTATAACCGCATGTAAAATATACAATTGAATAGAAGATTCCACATTATAGATTAGAGTTGCAATCAAAACCTGAAATCAGATTGAGAGGTTGTCGAGGAGCAGAGCGGAGAAATTTTGGTATTTACGTATTATCCCGGCGGTCATCCCCGCCAAACTGTTTTTTCGCCAAATAAGTTGCCAATCGTATTCAAAACCATTAATACCCAGACAGCACATAAGTTTAAATCAAGCTTGATTTTAGCTTTCGAAAGTGCGCTGATGGCGCCATCTGTGAAAGAGATTGGACATTAATTGTCTAGCGTTCCTCAAATTTGCTGAAAGTTCGTAAAAGATGTGTTTTATTTTATTACCAGTGCCATATTACCGGCAGGGCAAACGGGGCAACTGCCCAGGGCCTACAGATTTTAGGGCTCAAAAATCTTACATCTTACACTTTTGTAGTTTTAAAATAAAATTACAAAGGATAAAAAAAAAATCAGAAGTTAAATAATTTTTTTAATTATAAAGTATGAACAATGAAAATAATTCAAATTTACATTTGTATAAATTAATTTAAACTTATTTTTAATTTTTCGAAATGCTCTATATCGAGCATACCAATATGTAGGAAAATAACTAACCACATTTGTAAAGAGAATTTTTAGCGTTAAAAAATAGCAAAATTTTTCAATTATTTGTTATTTTAAGAAATATTTACAAAAATGACTGAAGTGTTTGTATTCCATACATGTTAGCAACTGTGATATAGCATTTCGAAGTAACGTTTAACTATCTGTTTCTTTGATTTCAGATTACTTAACACAAAATTTGTGTTAAGTAAGTAAACCCATTCTTAACACAAAATTTGTGTTAAGAATGGGTAAGATACTTAAAAAACTTTCAGTATGAACCGATCATAATTTTTTTTTAATTTTTTTTTAATTGAGGGGGGGGGGGTTATTGCAAGTGGCCCAATTTTTTTCTTCTGCCCAGGGCCCACAGTTGTCTTGATCGGGCTCTGTCTATTACGCGCAAAACCTGGAGATTAGAACACGCAAGGGGAAGGAATGAATGGGATAAGCCCCTGTGAAGTGTAACATGAGGGGAGTTTTAGTTTTATTTACATCTAATTAACATTAGTTATCCCATTAACTAATTAATTAGCCCTAAAAATAAATTTTAATATAATTAACGCAATTTAGTTAGTTAATATACTTCACTTTATGGGTGGTTCACCATAAAATTAAAAAAAAAAGATTCTATATTTCCAAATATGGAAATTCTTCAAAACAAAATACAATTATACTACGAAATTGATTTCAAAATCAGTCGTTTGTTTCGATTTTGGCCAGCAGTATTGCTCATGAGTGTTGCGGTACTGGAAGTTTTAAAACGTGTGCTGCTCTTAAGTTTATATTATGTTTATTTCCCTATTAGTAGAGTCTCTAAATCACACATAACATTATTTTGATTTTGATGCATCCCATGGAAAAATAAAAAAACAAATAACATATCGCCCACTTATCAATCTGGCCAGAAAACGGCGTGTTAGTCACTTCAAACTTTAGTCATAGCTGCGTAAAGCTTGGTAACTGAACGGACAGCGCGCTCGCCTCCCAACCGAAAGGTCCCGGGTTCTATTCTAGCCACGAACACTTGATGGAAATAAATTAAATTGAAATTTCACCGTAGACGGGGAAAATGCGTGGCAAAGTAAAATATGTGGGGCGAGTTCGCCGACCGGCGCCCCGTGTATTTAGGAAATTTTTTTTTAGGAAAATTTGTTAAGCTTGAAATTAAGTTTGATATGTCAAGCTTGATTCAAGCTTGAAATGTCAAGCTTAATGCAAGCTGGGCAAGTGTAAACTAGAACACTTGATTCAAGCTTGCATTAAGCTTACACGCTTGAAATTTTCAAGCTTAATTCAAGCTTATTGACTTGATAAATCAAGCTTGCTGCAAGTTTGCTGTGCTGTCTGGGTAATTTCATGTGCCCGGCCTTTATCTCGGCAAAAAATCGTTCGTCTTGGCGGACCGCCGGGATAATACGTAAGTACCGAAATTTTAAGTTCTGTTGTGCTATTTCCTATTAGAGGTTCTTTCCAGCTCCTTGTTTTTTAAAATGCAAGTGAGATTTTGTTTACATCATAAGGCAATATACTAAAAATCTAAAGGGCAAACAGGGGCGGTGGTCATTTGGCCGCATGAGCCGGTGAACTAGATAGCCTAGACACGACAGCGACCATAAGGTTGCGAAGCAACATGTGCAAACTGTATTGTATGCTGAATAATGGTTCCCATATCTAAACTACCTTTTTAAGTATGAAAATTGCAATGAGCTTTGTAGAACACATTAGAAACACAAAATATACATTAGAACACTATGTAATGGAAGCTCGAGCTCTTTGCCAGTGATCGTAAGGCCGACTAGACGATCCGCACCTAACTTCAACCGGGGCCTTCGCAATTAGTAACGGGCCTGCGCGTGTATTTTGATGAGCCATCCAAAGAGGCCTACGGATGCTCGAGTCTTCACGTATACATCAGGCATTTTTTAAGCTTCTCAGTGCTTTCAAACGTTATTTAATGTAGTTTTAAGTAGTAATTGTGTTACTAATTCAAGTACGAACTCATGATTAATTTGTTTGCTATGATACATATTGACATAAAGAAAATAGATGCATATAATTTGAAGGAAAAACAAAGTAGCGCTTACTCTCATGATTCACGATTGCTTATTTTAGTTTCACAAGTGGATATTTAATAAACTTTAAAATAACTAAATACACAAATGAGAAAGACATTTTTATAATGAATATTTCATGAACGTAGTCGTATTTCCTACGTTATTTTAAACAATTCAACATTAATCTTTAACAAATGATGTATTAAAACGCATTTCAGTATTTTCGGGATATCCTGTATATTGGAGAAAATTGATAAAATACGCTCTATAGCGTGATCCGTGAATTAATTATTCTTTAATAAAGACATTTCATGTAGTATATATTATTCTTTTGTCGCTTTCTCAATCGAACTTAGGAACTGAGCAAGCATATGAGCGCTTGTACAAAATATTAACTACATTTGAAGTTTCTGTATAAACGGGCAAAAATCAATAATTTATAATTTACTGTATTTCTGCACTGTACCAGATGTAAGTCTTAATCACATAATCAAGGCATATATAACTGATAAATAACATTTTCAACTGGCAAAATTAAATTGTCTAAATGTATCACAACGTCATGCTTATTTACAAGAATAAAAACAACTCAAGTAATACGATTTCTGATTAAAATAATTTATTTATAAATAACACATGAGTAATTATTCACTAAACATGATTTGCATACATATTTTTAGAATTTCTAAATACATTATAAGCGTTCACTTACCTTTACATTCAGAGCAAAATGTTCGAATTTTAGGATAAATTTTCATGAAAGAAAATGGCGCAAGATTCACAAAACGATTACCTACATCTAAAGTTCTTTAGTACGACAAAAGTATAAAAAAATTAATTTAAAATAATAAAATAATATAACATTTATAATACTTAGAATAATAAAATAGAATACTGTGACTTGGGAAAACAAGCCTCAATGATAAACTCATTTTTAGGGATGGCAACTCATAAGCAGGCCCGTTGCTTAGCGATGGCCCCGCTTCAACAGAGAACTGAAACTTTAAACATTACTAATTATAGACCTTTATAAAAACTTTGGTCATACCAGACCAGACCCATAATGTCCCAAAATTATCTTAAAAACAATTGTCAGAATAAGAAAATGTGCTTTAAAAAAAAACAACAGCATGCCCATACTGCAGTGAGAAAAATAAAACAGACAGTAATTTTTAAATTCACAATTTGTTTTTTCGGAGGGGGGGGGGAGAACTATATGCCTTAATTGAACTTTTGTTGAAGCATAATGTAGCATTCGTCATATCAGAGAAACGAATGAATGAATGGTATCGATTGTAAAAGTCGACATTTTACTTTACATTGCAAATAACAATAGCACTATTTACTCTTCATCCTAACTAATATTATAAATGCGAAAGTGAGTTTGTTCGTTTGTTTGTTTATGACGCTTTCACGCCTAAGCCGCTGAATAAATTATGATGAATTTTGGTTTTAGATATAAATGGGACCCTGGAGAAGGTTATAGGCTACTTAGAATTTTAGATTTTTAATTACTTCTTTAATCTATGCTATTAAAATCTGTGCGCGTCTGTCTGTGTGTGTGTGTGTGTGTGTGTAGCATCATCTCCTCCTAAACGGCTGGGAGTTGAGTTTCGAACGAGGTATCCACGAATTCGGAAAATTTCGAGAAAGAACCTCCGCTAATTTAAATTTCGAAATTCGAATTAGTTTAGGATATATTGATAAAAAACTCCATCAAAAACGCTAATTTTTGCTCTCCGCAATTCCGTGATTGTAACCCCTGTAGTCAAAAAAGTGAGAAATAAGCATCGAGGTTGCCATGTTTGGCTATTTTATTAAATTATTTAGACTCCTGCAGTAAAAATAAAAGAATAATGATTTTTTTTCTGTTTAGATTATTTACAAAGTTATTTTTTAATTAAAATATTGCGTTTATGTTAAATCAGAGCTGGAATTCAATGTTTTTTAAGTGTAAAAGAATAAGGGATTGAGAGATTTCCGAGACTAATATGTATATTTTTTAGTTTGGCCGAAAAAAAAAATGGCTCATTTGGCTATTTTGAGAAAGTAGTAGGTTCTACCGATTTGTACAGTTTTGGGTTTGGCGCAAATTACTGAGAGCGTAACGAAATAGTATTTTTAATAAAAAGTATAAATTTTACGGCGCTATACTCGATTTTTCATACAGAAATAATGCAATTATTAAGGCGATTTTAAACGATCTATAGAATTTTCACCAAAGTAAGTAAACTTACACTCATGTCCATAAATTAAGGATAATTCAGAATCACACAGAAATTGATCTCTAAAATAAAAATTTCACCTGTGATGATCACACACATCTTGAAGAAGTATATGCAAATTACAGGAAACCACCAGATGGCGTGGATGGTACGTCACAATGACGAGAGTGTAAGAGAGGGGTATATAAGGAATGGTGGCAAAGAAGTAAAATTGTTCACAAGCGCTGTGAAAGCCTTTCAGTGCAAAAACCGCATAGTTATGGCACAAAGGAGTCATTTGGATGATGTTTTACGTGGCAGAATTATCGGACGACTGGAATGTGGACGTACCCAGCTGGAAGTATCCGAGGAACTTGGAATCGCCCAGAGTGTCATCTCAAGGCTTTGGCAACGATTCCAAGATGATGGTAATGTGAGTAGACGTTACAGCACAGGTCGCCCCCGAGTTACAACGCCGAATGAGGACCGCTATTTGGCAGTTACTGCCAAAAGAAACAGATGGAGTACAGCATCAGACCTGTCTCGTCAGCTCTCTTCAGCTACCGGTACGACAGTTTCAAGGCAGACCGTGTACAGACGCTTAGGGCACATTGGTCTATATGCTCGTAGGCCTGTCAGATGTGTTCCACTTACCGCAACTCACTGTCGCCTGCGATTAACCTGGAGTAGAGAGCATGCATTGTGGACACCGCAACAGTGGTCTTGTGTGATGTTTTCCGATGAGTCCAGGTTTAGTTTGGAGTCTGATTCTCGCCGGACATTCATCTGGAGAGCGCCAGGTACCCGTTACCACCAAGAGAACACCATTGAAAGACACCGTTACGGTGGTGCAGGATGGCTCGTTTGGGGAGGAATTATTCTTGGTTCCAGAACTGACCTGCATGTTCAGAGTGTAACGATGACAGGCCACATCTATCGGGATGTCATTCTGGAACAACATGTACGTTTGTTTCGGGGCGCCATGGGTGCTGAATTTGTGTTTATGGATGACAACGCCCGTCCTCACCGTGCAAACATTGTAGACGAATGCCTTCAATCGGAGGATATCACCCGTATGCATTGGCCAGCATACTCACCGGACTTGAATCCAATAGAGCATGTGTGGGATATGCTTGGCCGACGAATTGCAGCCCGTCAACCCCCTCCCACCTGTCTACCGGAACTTCGGAGTGCATTGCTTGATGAGTGGTGTAATATTCCCCAAGATCAGATTGATCATTTGATACTCAGCATGCCTAGGCGTTGTCAGGCCTGTATTGCATCGTCCGGGAGACATACTCCGTATTAACCATCCTACTAACCATGTTATACTGTTTTTTGTAAATAGGTTCTTTTTTGAAATTTGGTCAAGGGAGTAAAACTTGCAATTTTTATTAATTATGTCAAACATATAGCATCTTTTTTGCTCTTTACTTTTTGTTTAATAAATAGACTTTACAAATAAGTCAAATTTGTTTTGCTTCTTTCTCTTTCTTTGCCTGAACTTCATTATCCTTAATTTATGGACATGAGTGTATTTAAGTTAGAGGATTTCCGCCATATTTCAGAAAATTGAAATTCTCGCATTTTGTACATGGTAGTTAACGGTGATTAAAACCCGCTATATTTAATAATTTAAATAACTGCTGCTTATCAATAATATGCCTTCATTAAATTTTGGCGATCGATATATAGATAACTATTTCCCATTTTGATTGCTGTTAAATCAATGCTTCGTATGATTCCTGAAAACAAAAAAAAATCTTGCAAAATGGTGTATGTTGGCATTTGGCGATCGAAGTACTGTGTAATAAATAATTGATTCTTATTTGTTAAAGCAGCGCTACAGAAGTTTCTTTTAGTAGAAGCTGTTAGAAAGGCGTAATTAATACTTTCTAATATATTTTTTGTTTTACGAATTGAAATGTTTGTTGATTCCTACTTTAGTACGTTTCTTAGCAAAGTTGGCGAAAAATATTCAAATGTAGTGCAACTCTGTACATATTATTAATTCCATTCCACAATTGAGATGAGCCGATGTCACTAGCTTATGCATAGATATTTTTTTTTTAAATTCCGCCAAACAAAGTATTTGCGTATTGACTTTTAGTGTCAAGTTTAATTTGTGGTTTGAGCTATTTGCCATCGACTGGCGGTGTTAATTTCGCCAACATGGCAGTTCTAGCAAAGTAAACATGAATAACTCATTTCATGTTCAATTATTAACATTGCTATAGTTTGCGTAGCAACGGAATCCATTGTTGCCACTTAAGTTGTTAAATTTTACAATTAAGTGAAACCACTCATTTCTACAGCTTTTAAGACTCGAAAAAATGCAAACGCATCAATTGTGAAACAAATAGAACTGTAACAGTCTTGCATCTTAAAAATAATCGAAGTTTTTATGCAATTCTACATACCTTTAATTTTATTTCCTTCGAGTGTGGATGTCATTTTTTACGCCATTTTTGCTGTTTTGCAGGCAGATTATCCGGAGCAGCAAATACCCTCTAATGTATTTGCTCCTCCGAAAGCAAGAGCGTATGTCCGGCGCGTATTTGTGTAACCCCATTGTGTTAATCAGAATTTTCTGGTGTCACATTTTTTAGAACATTTTTTTACCGCGGAGATTCCGATCCTGAAGTATATTGATTAAGCAGGAGTAGCCAGAAATTTTTCATGGGAATGTTACGACTACTGCAACTCGCATATATGTACACGTGTGTGCGATAAGGGAGTGAAGAATATATGTTTTGTATGGCAAAAAACTCCGCTTGGGGGATTGTGACCCCCTATCCCCTCCTTGGCTACGCCACTGTACGCAAGCATAAGTTGTCACGTCATGAAAAACCGTCATAAGATGACGAACTCCGAAGTTGTTCTGAGGGTTATACAAAATTAAAAATTTTTCTTTTAGTAAATTTTACTTTTGATACAGTTCTGATATTTGGTTTTAATACTTTTCGGCCACCAAGGTGAGATGAAATATTACTAAATACGGCAACCCAGAATTTTCTTAACTATTGAATTTGACACTATGCAACTACATTAGATTCCCTACAACACGGTACATACGTTCCGTGTTATAGGAATCCGTGTTGTACGGGTCCTGCGCTATACTCCACCTGGAGTGCGGACTTCGCGGTATAATCGCGGCAAAACTTATTTGCGCTCCGTAAAAATGCAATGATGTTTGGTGTTGCCATTCAAAAGGAATGTTAATTACAGGAGCTAAGGCGTCATAATATCAGAACATATGTCTCATTTTACCGTGCTGTACGAGTCTCTTTTAACGTGTTACACGAAAACGATCGTAATGTTTTCGTCGTGTTCTAAGTATACGTGTTGTAGACTCATGTTATAAAGGGGCCAACTGTAATCTGTAAAAAATGAAAAATGAAATTAGTTATTTATTTAGAGCGAATTGACAGTGAGATAAACATCAGTTTTATGTAACAAGTGTGATACTGCATTAAGAGTTCAACAAGGGAAATAAGCTTTTTCTCAGAAGTTATACATCACGAACGTTTTCATTTACAAAAGCGACATGACTTTCACCGGAGCAGGGTACATTTTTGGCTTTTAAACGTAAATGATGCATCCATTGTTTCATGTAGGTTTTTTAATTAAGGTAAATCTTAATAAAGTCGTGTGTAACATAACTGCGCTAATGCATTGTCCACGCTTTGAAAAATGCAAGATAAAATTGTTGTCAACATTATGTAATGTTATTTATGTGGTATATACTATATATTAATGCTATAAATTAAACCTCACAAAGAGAATGATATGATGTAGAAATCAGGCATTTTTCGAAAGAGAAAAGATTTGTCTGCATATCATAAAGTTCTTTCTTTTTTGATCGCCAGTCACATTGACGTAGTTTTTGTGTCATGTTGCAATCGTCTAAAATTTGCACTCATGACGTCAACTTTTAGTCACGATTCAAGTATTTTTTCACTTTTTGAGATTCCACATTACTGGGTTTAATTCGAATTATATATGTGTAAGGAAAATATGCGTTTCCCACCGTGCGGAGAACGGGTTCGCAGCTAGTTATTAATTAAAAACCGTTTTTACGTTGCCATGCTTGGCGAGTTTCGCCCATATCAAGTGATTCATGTTTTGAGCTAACAAGAATGCTATTACTTCAATGAAGAAGCACGTGCATCTGAAAAACATTAAATAATACGGAAATTATGCCAGTTTTATACCAAATCTTTCTATCTCTAATAATAAAAATGAATGTTCTTCAGACAAATCTACAGAAAGCAGAGCTTTGAAAATTTGAGCATGACTGGGCCCATGACTTCGGTAAAGTGTACCTGAGGCTCGGAAATTTTAATTACTTTTCTAACTATTAATTAAAAACCGTTTTATCGCCCGCACAAAATGATTTATGCTTTTGAAATAAAGAAGAAATTCTATTTGCAAAATCACATTCATTTGGAAAACATAAATAAGTATGGAAATTATGTTGATTTTACGCCAAATTAAAAAGCATAAATAAAGAAAAGTGTACTTACGTATTATCCCGGCGGTCAGCCAAGACGAGCGATTTTTTGCCGAGATAAATGCCGGGCACATGAAATTATTAATGGTTTTGAAAACGATTGGCAACAGTTTGGCAACTCATTTGACGAAAAAACAGTTTGGCGGGAATGACCCCCGGGATAATATGTAAGTACCAAGAAAAGTCCAGATGTGTTTCTTAAAGTTCGTAAATTTCCAAATCCTACCAATAATATAAATATGTACGTTTATGTGTTTGGATGTTTTTGACTGAATCACACAAAAATGGTTGGAAAAAATTGTAATGAAGATAGCTTATGCCCTGGATTAACATACAGGCAACCTTTCAAGCATATAGCATAAATAATTCTTTTACAAAGACACTCAAAATAATGCTAATGCATTGCGCTCTATGGAAATTTTGTAGCTACTAAACCGATTTTAAAACTTTTTTCACTGATTGAAAGTCCTAGGCCTATATGTTCCTAGGCCTATTGGGTCCTAGGCCTATATGGGGAATTCCTCTGTGTGGAATTTTCTAACGAATCCTAGCCCGTATTTTTGCGAGGTTTTGGAAAAAAACACGGAAAACTGCGAGCGGCTAGGTCGACAGGCGCGACCGGAGTTTGAACCTGGCACCTCCCGCCTTCCAGTTTTGAGAGCAGAACCTCTTAGACACTGGGAGGACCCTGGGTGTTATAGGCTACCTTTTATGCATATATCACAAATAGTTCTTTTACAGGGATACTCATAAGAATTACATTACGCTCTATGTGTATCTCTGTAAGTACTGAACCGATTCCAAAACTTTTTTCACTGATAGTAAGCTACACTATTCTTGAGTATTATAGGCTAAAATTTATGCATGTAGCATAAATATTTCTTTTACAAGAACACTCAAAACAGTTCGCATATACTATCGTACCTGTCTCTATTCGCCAAATGCCTGAAAAAAATCTAAATTTAGTAATTCTGCATACTCTCTTATTTTAAATGAAGTATACTACCATGCATTATACTTCATTTAAAACAAGTAAAAAGCAAATAATATTTAAATGCAGTTTCTTTTGTCGCAAACATATCTGTTATTCACACATGCTTCGTTTCTCTCGAGACCTAATTCTTAAGCCGTAGCCGACGCGGACGAAGTCGCGGGTAGCCGCTAGTAGATAAATATTTGGAAGTTGAAGATTCAGAGTTCAAACATAAATTTTAACTCGAGACAAAAGTTTTTTTCGGGCTGATGTGGATCTTGAAACACTGTCTATAATCTCTTCGTTGGAAATTAATGACAAAACAAACATCACATTCTGGGGATAAAATCATGAGATTTGACAGCCACGTGTCACCCATACTGGACCTCAATCTATTATTACAATTCGAATGCCAACCAATTTTAACGATCAATTATTAAAAATTGCAAACCTTATGCGACCCTCAACATTTTACTAATAACCCCCCCCCTCCCTGTTATCTGACAAGCACATTCGAAAAGATCTTCACCGTGACAGTTTATATCTACAAAAGCTGTCTACAAGATCGCGTAGACAAAAGCGCGTAGACAAAAATCCAGGATGAGCGATATAGCACCATAGCATAGTGAAAAAAAAAAAAAAAGAAAGAAAGTCTGAAACAATTTCAGATTTTAAATACACACTAAAGGGCTACTTATTAAAAGCGCATCATAATTTATGCGCAGTCCTTATTTTTCTTCCTTATTCCATTAAGTTGGAAAGTGTATCATTATTCATGAGTGTGCCGTGTTTTTCTTCCTTGCTCCATAACACCCATCCTTGGAATCGAAATCTATCTTAAAATCGCCTACTAAAACTATTTTTCAATCTTCGCCAAGTACAGTATATTTCCAACTATACTTCACCGTTTTAAATATTGTTTCGAATGTGCATCATAATCCATGAGTGTGCCGTGTTTGTCTTTTCTGGGTTATTTTCTACATTAACGCCCTGACTCTCGCTAAAGTGGCAATAATCAAACATATGCAGTTACCATGACGGTTTTTTGTATTTATGTGGCAACCGTATGTAATTTATGATTAAAATGGCAGTTTGAAACGACATGTAAGTGAAGCACTCCGTTACTTTTTTATTTATTCTGGTTGCCAATTAATGTAGTTTTAATAATTAAGTCTCTTAAAATTTCTTAACTGTAGCGTTTCTCGCTAATTTGTTCACTTTAGTTTTCATCTAGGTTTTTTTTTTTTTTTTTTTTTTTTTTTTTTTCCCCAGCGTTGAAACTTGTGGATAACTCCTAGAGATTCGTGACTGCAAAGCTCCCCAAAGTGCGGCGATTTTTTAGGTTGACGAGAGTGGTGGCGTTAAAATAGGAATCAGCTCTTTCTTGTACTTTTGCACACATCTTTGGAATATAAATCTATCTTAAAATCGCCTACTGAAACTGTTTTACAATCTTCGCCATGTACATTCCAACTAACTTTACCATTTTAAATACTGTTTGGAATGGGCACCATAATCCATGAGTGTGCCGTGTTTGTCTTTCTTGTTCCATAAAACACATCTTTGGAATCGAAATCTGCATTAAAATCGACTGCTAAAACTGTTTTACAACCTTCGCCAAACATATTCCAGCTATCCTCTACCATTTTAAATACTGTTTGTGGAATGGGCATCATAATCCAGGAGTGTGCAGTGTTTTCCTTCCTTGTTCCATAAAATACTTCTTCGGATTTGAAACCTATATTAAAATTGTTTCCGAAACTGTTTAACAATTTTCGCCAGGCATAGTCAAGTTATACTTCACCTTTATAAATACCATTTGGAAAATGTATCATAGTCTATGAGTGTACCGTATTTGTCTTCTCTATTCGATCAAACGCTTCTTCGGAATTGCAATGTATATTAAAATCGCCAGCTGAAACTGTTTTACAATATTCGCCAGGCATTTTCTAACTTTACTCGTAATATACTTATAATAAATTTTCACGTTTTGGCGCCAAATTTAACGATCCATTATCAAAAATTGCAAAACTTGTGCGACTTTCAACATTTTATTAACGCCCCCCCCCCCACTTTATCTGGAAAACACATTGGGAAAGATCATCACCGTGACGGTTCTATCTACAAAAGCTGTCTATAAGATCACGTAGACAAAAATCTGGGACTGAGCGAAATAGCAGCCTAGTGCTTAAAAAAAAAAAAAAAAAAAAAAAAAAAAAAAAAAAAAAAAACACGTTTTCACTGTCTAAAAATATTTCAAAATTAGTGAAAGTTTGATTCATGATGATTTTGATAATGAATGATGATAAAGATCATGTGATTTAACACAATTGGATTTCTTTCTTTGGGGTTATTTGAAGTCAAAAGTCTATGTCACATCCCCCCGTGCATTGAAGGAGGACGTGCGAAGGACGTGCGAAGGACGCAACGCTGCATCAACGAAATTCCGTCACATTTACTCTAAATGATACAGGGAAATTTCGACAAAAGATGCGTATGTGCCAGAAAAGCCATGGAGGTCATTTGCCCAATGCGTTATTCCATACATAACCCTATTCTATGTACTTTTTGTTTCAACAACAACAACAAAAAAAATCAATTTGAGGGGAAAAAAAACTGTTTTCTATTGAATCACATATATAGTCTAAATTTTCGGACACCCTATACAAAGAAACATCAGGTTATAGAAGATATTTACTACTATGAACATCTATATAAATAAAATTAGACTTTTGTCTGTACATTTCTTGGAATTCAAAAATTTTGCGATTTCTATTCGTTTCAAGCACCCGGGAATCCGATGTGACCCTCAAAAAAAAGTTTGTCTGTCTGTCATTCTGTCCTTCTGTCATTCTGTCCGTGACGCTTTTTTTGTTTAAGCATCACGTAAAAACGGCTGAAGCGAATGATATGAAATTGGGTGTCATGATAGGTGGTCACTCAACTTAAAACATAGGCGTCGAATTTTTTAAAAATCTTGATTGGATTTTGAGATTTTACGAAAATCCTTTCAAGCTGCGTAAATTTGTATTCAAGCATCACGTAAAAACGACTTAAGCGAATCATATGAAATTGGGTGTCATGATAGGTGGTCACTCAACTTAAAACATAGGCGTCGAATTTTTTAAAAATCTTGTTTGTATTTTGAGATTTTGCGAAAATCCTTTCAAACTGCGTAAATTTGTGTTCAAGCATCACGTAAAAACGACTGAAGCGAATGATATGAAATTAGGTGTCATGATAGGTGGTCACTCAACTTAAAACATAGGCGTCGAATTAAAAAAAAAATCTTGATTAGATTTTGAGATTTTGCGAAAATTGTTTCACACTGCGTACTGTGTTCGCACATCACGTAATAACTGCAAAGGTGAAAAAATGGTATTTGGTGAAATGATAGGTGGTCACCTTAAACTATAAGCATCTAAAAAAAACCGATCAGATTTTGGGATTTTGCGAAAATCGTTTCAAACTGAGTGAATTTTTTTCACACATTACGTAATAACGACTATAGCGAATGATATGAAATTTGGTCACATGATAGGTTGTTTTCAACATAAAGTATAGGTGTCCAATTTTTTAAACTTTTTATTAGATTTTGAGATTTTGTGAAAATTCTCCCAAAATGCGGTTATATTTTTTCAAGCATCGCGTAATAACGACTAATAAGAAATTTGGTGATATGATTGGTAGTGGCTAATCTTAATTTATAGGTGTTGAATTTTTAAAATATTTTGATTACATTTTGAGATTTTGTGAAAATCGTTTAAAAATGCTAAAATGTTTGTTCCAGCATCACGAAATAAAGACAGCAGTGAATTAAACAAAATTTGGTGACATGATAGGTTGTCACTCAACTTAAATTCTAGGCTTCCAATTTTTCAAAAATGTTGATAAGATTTTGAGATTTTGCGAAAATTATTTGAATATGTGTAAATATTCGTTCGCGCATCCCATAATTACGACTAAAACGAATGAAATGATATTACTTAGTTACTCTCTAACCTGTAATATTTTAACAATACATAAAAATTATAATTGCCCTTTCTTTACTTTGGCAACATACTACATCCATTCTGTGTACTCCAACAATGCTGACGAAAGTTTTTGCTTTTAGAAATTTGCATTCAGTACTAACCCGTCAACGACGGGTACTTCAGCTAGTAATAAATAAAAATATTTTGTTAGAAGCATGCATAAATTTTAAAAACACACGTAATTTAATATTTACTGATATCATCAGTAGTACATTTTTTTGGGTCTATCAGAAACATAAAACGGTCTTTCAAAAATTTGGTGATTGATTATTATTATTATGTATTTTCCCAACACCGTTTGATATGAACTATGAAATTTCAAGATATATTAACTGTATATGCCCTGAAATTTCAGATAGCAAATTCAGTTTGTGCTAAATTTTAGCATCTGGGCAAATGCCAAGGGCACTATATCAGAGAAGAAATCCTTAGAGAATAGAGTACCTGATTATAATGGAAGATGACTAATGCCAAGGTTATCATTTGTCAGTTACCACCGTGGAATTAGCGGCAAGCCATCTCGATCACCAAATACACTTACAAAAATGTCTGTCCTTTTTTTTTCGGGGGTGGGGATAGATGGGAAAGGGATGTAGATAATGTTAATGCATGCAGAAGTTTTTAGCATAATTTTTAAGTTCATTTTCCAACTTATCAATCATTATTCTTACTTTTTTTTTCATTAAAAAGTTCTTTACTTTTCTCTTTTTAATCGTTACATAACTAATGCCTTAACTAATAAATTAGGAGTTCAAGGATATTTGTAATAATCTCTTAGTTACTGACAAGAATGGTGATTCAATTTTTCGACTATAGGAATTGTGAATTCACTAGTTATGTTACAAACTTCCAGGGTAATTTTTTAATTTATAGAAAAAGGGGCAGAGTTAATTTTTGGGGAAGTATTATTGCTTTAAAGAGTTAATTATTGGGAAAATATCAGCTCACTTAATAGGACTTTTCTAATTTATTCGTTTATCATAGCTTTAGCGGATATAATAACTAAGTAAAAAATCGTCAAAAATCAAAGCCCGTAATTTTACATCTAATTTTAAGTTTACATCAAATTTTACTGATTTAAAACTGACCGTTCGGACACAGTTTTTTTTCAGAGTCAAGTGACTAAAAAGCTTGTTTTCTAATTCTGTCAATTTTATAAGTAAACTAGCTGAAGTACCCGTTCTTCGCACAGGAATGAATGGACTTTTTGATATTACGATTTGTGGTGATTACTATTCATTGTAATAAACAGATATAGCAAAATGGATATCGCGTTATATTGTGTCCAATAATCATGCATACCGAATTGCAAGGCAATCGTTTGTACGGTGCAGAAGGCCATGCGGCGCAGCGCAATCTAGTGGCGAGTTTTAGCAAAACGGATACGGCGAAAATATTCTTCGCATTCAGATATCGATGTATACCAATTTTCATGACTATCGGCTGGACAGTCCTGAAGTTCATGTGTTGACGCGACATCTAGTGGTAAGTTATAGGAAAACGGATAGCGCCAAACTCTTCCCCGTGTTCAAAAATCTATGTATACCTATTTTCATAGCGATCATTTGCACAGTCAAGAAGTGATACACTGCAGGGCCATCTAGTGGTTAATTAAAGTAATGATTTGCTATAGCGCCGTCAAGTGGCGAGTTATAGCAAAATGGATAACGTCAAAATACTCTCATTGGTCAAATAGCTATGTATACTGATTTTCATAGCGACCGTTTGAATGGTCAAGAATTTGGCCTGCTGCAGCGTCATCTAGTGGCGAGTTAAAATAATAATGCATTGCAGTGTCATCTAGTGGTGAGTAACATCAAAAGGAACGCAGTTAGAATATATTCTTCGTGCTCAAATGTGCAAGTATAAAAAATTTTATGCCGATCGGTCGAACGGTATAGAAGTTGATGCGCTGCAGCGCCATTTAGCGGCAAGTTACAGTAAAATGGATAGTGAAAAATATTCTCCGTGTTCTAATATTCGCGTGTACCAAATTTCATCGAAATCGGTTGGACGATATTCGCATAGCAAACGGCTAAACGGAATAGAATTCAACGTTGTGCTGCGGCACCAAGTGGCAAGTTAAGGAAAACGGATAGCATAAAAACCTTCTCCATCATAAAAGACTTAGGTGAACCAAATTTCATGGTGCAACGGTGCTCAACGGTGCTGGAGTTTTTCAACCTCATAAACACATACCAACATTCATTTTTATCTATAACCAGTGTTATTATATATACCAGTCTCAAATAAAATCCATTTTCAAATCTAAGCCTCGCTAAAGTGCCAACATACGCCATTTTGCAAGAGTTTTTTCAGGGAATCATTCGAAGCATTGACTTAGCAGCAATCAATATGGGAAATGGTTCTACCGCCAAAGAGTAAAGCACGCATTTATCTGAAAAGTGGAATCCTTTAATACAGCCGAATTTTTTTAAATTATCAACTATAATGTGTTTTATTCATCGTTACTCCGATGTACTAAATGAGAAGATTTCAATTTTCTGAAATTTGGCGGAATTCCCCCAACTTAAATCACTGTACTCAATTGGCGAGAATTCTGAAGTTAGATCGCTTGAAATCCCTTAATAACTGCATTATTTCTTCACGGATCATTAAAATTTAACGCTGTATTCTAATAAAACCTTTCACTTGTTTTCAAAAATCTATTTCCTTAAGCTCTCAATAAATTGCGCCAAGCCGAAAACTGTGCAAACCGCTAGAACTCACTTACTCAAAATCGATATTTCAGCCACTTTATTTTTTCGCCAAACTAAAAAATTTTACACATTAGCCTCGGAAATCTTCAATTCTTATTGTTTTGCGTATAAAACATTTCATTCCTGCTCTTATTTCCCATGCACACGATATTATAATTTAAAAAAAAATAACCTTACGAATATAAACTTAAAAAAAAAAAATCATTATTATTCTTTTATTTTTACTTTGAGAATTTAAAACATTTTATTCGGCAAAATCGCCAAACATGGCAACCACGATCCTTATTTCACACTTTTTTCACTACAGGAGTTACAATTACGGAAAGCTTTTTGCGTGGAGAGCATAAAAAATCTCTTAAATTCCGGGAACGGGTGGACTTTCAAAGTTTTAAAGTGGACTACGATTTATTCTATATTATTTTACACTAGCAGACCCGCACGGCGTTGCCCGTGAACCCCTTAAATTATGCGATTTACAAAATCTGACATGTAAACTGCAACTCCAGATTAGTACTCTAGGCCACAATTATATAACAGAATGTGCAGATAAGGGTTCCAGAGTTTCAGGTACGTACTTACAAAAGCACCACTAAAAACAACTCACTGCTGTGACGTCACACATTTCTCCCATTTGAAAAAACGGAAGGGGAGTTTCGCATAGTATTCGAATGGCAGAACAATTTTTCACAAAATAATCATGTAAAATCCGCAATTTTCGATTTAAATTTCTGAAAATTAGGAAATGTTAGGTCATTAAACGTATTAAATACCATAGAAAGATTTCATGAAAAGGCCCCATTAGGAAAAACGCGCCAAATAAAGAAATATCGCCAAATTTGGCACTAAAAATAAGTCCCCAAAATTAGGTTTTCGAAGACCTACGACCCATAGAACCCGAGATTTCCAGAACATTACATATCAATGCAACAAAAAGCAAAATTTAATTATTTAACGCATAGAATACGAATTTTAAACTATTTTAAACCCCAGAACAGCGGGTTGCTCCCAAAATTCGTAACACAGGGTAAGAAAATTTCCGTTTTAGAACGGTTTTTAATTAATAATTAAAAAAAGTAATTAAAATTTTAAAATTCTGATTCTCAGGTGCACATTATCGGCATTCATGGGCTTATATATTCAAATTTTCAGAGTTCTGAGTGCAGGAGATTTGTCTGGAGACAGCACACAGACAGATTTACAAACATTCATTTTTATTATTATAAGAGATAGATAGATTTGGCGTAAACCTGATGAAATTTTCGTGCCATTTCATGCTTCTCAAATGCAAACGATTTGTTTTATAGTAGCATTCGGGCGAAACTCGCCAAGCATGGCAACGTAAAAAACGGTTTTTTACTTTTGCGGTTACCACTCACTTCAAGCATAAATCTTTTCATCAGGCCAAAGTTCGCCAAACATGACGATCTAAAATCGGTTTTTAATTAATACTAGCTGCGTACCCGTTCTCCGCACGGTGGGAAACGCATATTTCCCTTATGCGTTAATGTGCGTATAATTCGAATTAAGCCCAGTAATGAGGAATCTCAAAACGTGAAAAAATACTTGAATCGTGACTAAAAGTTGACGTCATGAGTGCAAATTTTAGACGATTGCAACATGACAATTGCAAGACGATTGCAACATGACGATTTAGACGATTTAGACGATTGCAACATAACCAAAAACTACGTCAATGTGACTGGCGATCAAAAAAGAAAGAACTTTATGGTATGCGGACAAAACTATTCTCTTTCGAAAAATGCCTGATTTCTACATCAAATAATTCGTTTTGTGAGGTTTAGTATATACCACATTGAGGTTTAGTATATATAGTATATACCACATAAATAACATTACATGATGTTGACAACAATTTTATCTTGCATTTCTCAAAGCGTGGACAATGCATTAGCGCAGTTATGCTACACACGACTTTATTAAATTTTACCTAAATTAAAAAACCTACATGAAACAATGGATGCATCATTTACGTTTAAAAGCCAAAAATGTACCCTGCTCCGGTGAAAATCCTGTCGCTTTTGTAAATGAAAACGTTCGTGATGTAACTTCTGAGAAAAAGCTTATTACCGTTATTGAACTCTTAATGCAGTATCACACTTGTTCATAAAAGTGACGTTTATCTCACTGTCAATTCGCACTAAATAATTAACTAATTTCATTTTTTACAGATTACAGTTGACCCCTTTATAACATGGGTCTACAACACGAATTCTTAGAACACGACGAAAGTAGTAAGCGCAGGTACATAAGGGACGGAAGTGACGTAACAAGGGGGCGTGGCCTAATGACGTCATAGAGGGCGTGGCCGGAAGTGACGTCATGAGTGGAGTTGGGTGGTTTTCCTGCTGCTGGTTGAGTTGAGTGGTTTTCCTCCTGTTGGTTGAGTGGTTTCCCTCCTGGATGGTTGAGTTGTTTACTTCCTGGATGTGATGTCTGCTATTAGTTTCGTTTTTATTTTCGTGAAAGGTTACGAGGGTATTTCTTTACAGGGTGGCAACACCGAATTTCTTTTCACGGGAATGGCAACGGGGTTTAGTTTCGGTATGGGACATAGAATTTTTCGCAGAATCTTTGGCCAGAATTGTACAATTTGCTTTTAATTTATTTTAGTTAATTTTATTTAATTATTAATTAATTTTAGTGCTGCCATCTTGTGTTATGTTTAGGAACTACCTTTTCAGTTTTGGAATGGGACTTAGAATCTTTTAGAGCTTGGAACTGATTTTAATGATTTATTTAATTAATTAATGTTAGTGCTGCCATCTATTATTGAATTTTAGAAATAATTTATGGACTTGGATTTATTTTTAAAAATTTTATTATTTCTACTTGTCGGCAGTGGGACTCGAACCCCGCACCAAGGGGTCCGTAGTCCGAAGCCCTATCCACCTGGTTAGTCGGGGCCCGACTCAATACCGCTAAAGATTGAAGTGTTTTTTAGTTTCGGAATGGAGGACTTGGGGGGAAAAAATTTTCGCTGATAACATGCGGACTTGTGATTTTTTATAGAAAGTGCACGCGGGAACGAGTGTAAAACGAGTTGTAATTAATTAGTAAATAATTATTGTCGTTTTTTTCTCGAGAGTTACACATGGTAACGAGTGTGTATTGGTAAATTAAAATAGCTTAATTAAGACAACTAGTTATTCCTGAGTGTGAATGAAAAACCACGTGACAGTCTTCATGCGCAGAATTAATTAACTATATTTCATTAATTAATAAGTGCGATTGAATCTGTACGTTACTCGACTTAATACATTTCCCCCCCCCACGTGGCTATCTTTATTGCGTGGAATTAATTAAAAGTGTTTAATTAATTAACCTCTTTGATTTATTAATGCAACATTGAAATTAATTAAACCAATTACCGTGTTAGCATATTAATAATCTGTATTAAGAGTGATAATTAATTAATGTGGTGTATCTACTATCGACTGTAATGTACGTGTTTAATATTCATCGAAAAGAAAATCGCTAAGTCCGAAGTAACCATGTGTTTTTTGTATTGCATCATCTGCTTGCTGTAACGCGTTCCCAACATGACGGTTCGAAACCCCTCCGGGGGGTGGATCTGTTGACAACACTGTCTGCTCGGAGGCGTGGCTACCGACTGCGCTGGCCAATCGCGGAGGGGATTTTGTTAGACGGAAGGGTTGAGTTGGTTTTCTTGTAATATTTGGAGTGAATGGCAACAGTACGAGTGGGAAAAATTTTACATTCCGAGATTGGCAACACCCTGTGTATCTCAGTTGCTCGTGTTTATTTGGTGTGTGTTGCTGTTGATAGGACGCGTGTATTTTGATATAACATTTCTTAAGTTTTTAGTTAGAATATACAGTATTTATAAAAGAATGAAGCGTTCTGGTGATAATTCGAAATCAGGAATGGATAAAAAAGTGCATTTTGGATATAAAGCGACTGTACCAAGTGTTGAAGAAAATCATCTTCAAAAATCTGCAAAAGTGAAGTTAAACAACGACGGTTCTGAACTGTTTTCGATGGAAACTTTACCAACGCGTGTGGTGCATATCGGCGGTGATCATTTTGTAACCGTTTCGTTTTTATCGGTCATACACGTGTACACCTAAGGAAATACTTGACCGATGAAGATGGGTTTCTGCATCCTACGAAAGAAGGAGTATAATTATCTCCTTCCGTTTGGCATTCCTTTAAACAAAGAGTGGAACACTTTAGTGAACAACAACCTTTAGTGATTGACAAAGACTTGCTAGTGTGTCGCGAGGTGAAAGAAAGACAAGAAGTATGTGGATATGTCTTCCAAAGAATGTCCCAGCGTAAGAATCTTCTGTTTGAATTTCCACCGGAAGGTATTGTGCTTTCACCGACTGAGATGAGACATCTGAAAGAAATCATGCCACAGGTAAGCACTAAGCTTAAGGAATGTTTAATTAAAGATACGCTTGCATATTATGTAAGCAGCGAAATTAAGTCAGCCGACAACAAAGACTCTGACCCACACATGTATGATGACTACTATGATTTCACGAAACTCACAAACTTATTATCTCAATGTATAAACAATGTGTTATTGGTAAAAGTAAAAGAACTGTTTAAGTGTTTTGCGTGTGAAGAAAGTTATACAATATCCGATCTTCACGAATGTGTTTCGATGAGTTCTGAAGAAAAGTACGAACGTTTTTTTGATGTGTCATTTTATAAACTAGATTGGCGACATATTGCGAAAAACTTTTATGATGCCTACAAGAAATGTGACAATCAATTGGACTTATCCGATTTTTTCTTTGTTAAATTTCAAGGTTATCCAGAAAAGTTCAACGATTGGGTAACCGATGTAAAACGGATATAAATAGAAACGCAGCATTACTTTAGTGAACACTTACAGAGATGTCTTTCTACGTGACGCTCATCAGCGATAGCTCCATGCAATATTTTGAAAACAATCGTACTTCTCAGTTTACGACCCAGTTACCATTGCCTATTGATTTGAATGGAGAATGGGAAGTAGGTCTCGTCAATATTATTTATCCTCATAGTTGGTACAATGTGACATCCGTTAACAACTTATTCGGTTTTGATTTGGGAGACGGAAAAGAAAACGGACGAAGAATTCCCCCTGGATGTTATGAAACTGTACCCGACTTGTTAAAAGCTATGACTTTGTCTTCTCACAAAAATAAAATTGAATTTTCTTACCATGCCGTCACGAAAAGAGTGACAATTAAAACGAAGGAAGGTTGTAAGGTAATACTTCACGAAGGAATTGCTGAACTGCTAGGTTTTCAACCAGGAGTCTACAGCGGGGTGGTCCAAAGTCCTTTTGTGGCAGATCCTAATGCGGCTTTTCCCTTTATGTACGTGTACTGCGACCTCGTAGAGCCTCAAGTCGTGGGCGATATACATGCACCTCTCTTAAAAATTGTGAAAGTAGAAGGAAAAGACGGTGAGGTCATCAACGTTCATTACACCCGTCCTTTCTACTTACCTGTTATACGACAACATTTTCAGACGATCCAAATTGATTTACGGCTGCATTCTGGACAGTTGGTACCTTTCGAAAGAGGCAAAGTAATACTCGTGCTACATTTCCGTCAACGACAAATCCTATAAAAGGGGGGTATACCCGTTTTAGAAACGTCATTTTTATTGTGTGTGCCTTATAAGAAGTATCAAGATGTTGGTGCCTTATACGTGTTGTACGCAAAAATTTGAAGATTATTATACGAGGCAAGCTGGAAATGGTTTACCTTATTATCAAGGAACAGTTTTACAGAAAGGATATGGAATAGGCGGATTTTTTGCCAAGCTCTTTCGCAGTGCCTTACCGTTTTTAAAAAGCGGTGCTAAAGCCGTAGGAAAAGAAGCTTTACGTACAGGAACGATGGTTGCCAACGATGTGTTGTCCGGTGAAAATTTGAAAACTTCTCTGAAATCGAGAAGTAAAGAAGCGGGTAAAACGCTGGCTAGAAAAGCTGTGAAAAAAGCCGACGAGATGATCGGTCACGGAAAGTTTAAAAGGAAGCGCAAAGCAACCAGGCGCGTCATTCGCTCTAAAACCAGAAAGGTGCAAGGACGTGATATTTTTGATGCGTGATGGCTTTTCTTTTAAAAGATTCTCCAGAATGTGCCAAGTCCGAATTGGAATTGTTCACCTTGCCGCCCACTCAAACAGTCATAGAAAAAGGCCAATGGGTTGAATTTCATCCACTCTCCAGCGTATCCTCTGGAAGCCCCGTAGAATTTAATATTTCAGGAAGCGGAGAAGAATATTTGGATTTATCGCAGACTCAACTGTATGTAAAAGTAAAAATTTTGAAAGCGGACGGGAACCCTCTCGCAAAAGACAGTAAAGTGGGACCCGTCAACCTATTTCTGCATTCGATGTTTTCGCAAGTGGACATTAGTCTAAACGAAAGACTCGTTTCATCGAGTGATAACACGTATCCTTATCGAGCCATGATTGAAACATTACTCAATCACGGTTACGATGCTAAAACTTCTCAGCTCTCGTCGGAATTGTTTTTCAAAGATACGGCAGGTCGCATGAATGTGTACGATACGACTGATAAGATTCCTAACGAAGGATTTAACAAACGGGCAGAAATGTTCGCGCTCAGTAAATCAGTCGATATGATTGGCCGTTTGCATCTGGATATGTTTCATCAAGAAAGACTTCTTCTGAACATGGTGGATATGAAAATTAAACTCATACGGAGTAAACCTGAATTTTGCCTGTTGGGTGACGGTCAGTTTAAAGTCGACTTAGAGTACGCTTCATTATTTGTCAGAAAAGTGAGGGTTTCTCCCGGCGTCATGCTGGGGCATGCCAAAAGTTTAGAGAAAACGGCTGCAAAGTATCCAATCAATAGAGTTGTCTGTAAAACTTACTCTGTTCCAACAGGAAACATGAGCTTTGTTCAAGATAACATCTTTAACGGACAAATGCCTAATCGTCTCGTCATCGCCTGCGTTGATAATGACGCATTTAACGGCAACTACCAAAAATCACCTTTTGAATTTAAGCATTGTAATATTAATTTTATCGCCGCTTATGTGGATGGGCAATCTAGCCCCCAAAATCCTCTTCAACCTAATTTTGAAAACAACCACTTTGTTAGAGCCTACCAGAACTTATTTACAAATGCGGGGGACAGAGGTTTATATCTTTCAAGATCAGAATTTTCGGAAGGTTATTCTTTATTCCGCTTTGATTTATCGCCTGATCTGTGCGACGGTTCTCATTTAAACCTAATACGTCACAGCAATTTACGATTAGAAGTAAAATTTGCCACCCCCTTGGCACAAACCGTTTCGTTATTAGTGTATGCCGAATTTGAAAATTTAATAGAAATCAACAAAGCTCGAAATATCCTGTACGATTTTGGAAACTGATGAATTCGTCACAAATCCACAGAATTCTATCGAGGGATCCTTACACCTCAAGATACTATACCGGCGTTTTTCCTTCCGACAAGATACCCGTTATTCGAAACTTTCCTTCGGCAATGGTGATCAATACAGATAAACATTACGAAAGAGGTACTCATTGGTTAGGCATCTTTATGCCAGACGAAAAGAGTCTTGAATTCTTCGATTCCTACGGAATGCCTCCCGAAACGTACGGTGAAGATATCATACAGTTTGTGAAACAATATCAACATGTTTACTGGAATCAAGTTCGACTTCAAAGTTTAACATCTAATGTGTGTGGACATTATTGTATTTATTTTATTCTAAAACGGTCTCAAGGCTTATGTCTGTCACTTATTTTGTCTCAACTAGCTGGAAAAAAGAATGATTTTAAAATGTTTCAGTTTGTTAAGAAACGTTATGGTGTAACTATGATTTTTAAACATTAATAAAGATAACTTATTGTATAAAAAGTCTCATTTCTTTTCCTTGTGTGTGTGTGTGTGTGTGTTTGTACATTATTTGCAAAAAAAAAAAAGATATATACAAATAAACGTATTTCTTTGTCTTGGAAAAAAGAGTATAAAAGTCGAAAGTTAATTTTAAAAATTTCATTTCAAGAATGGAACTCATAAAGTTAGTTCATCCTAGCACTTGTCTCCTGTCCGGACCAACAGGGTCCGGAAAAACGGTGTTTGTTAAAAAACTCATAGAACACAAAATGCTTGAACCTATGCCGGCGCATATAGTTTACTGTTACGGAAGTTATCAGCGACTGTTTAATTCCATGAAAGGTGTTCGTTTTGAAGAAGGACTGCCTTCCAACCTTAATACTTTGCAAAACGCACTCATCATTATTGACGATCTCATGACAGAATTATCGAGCGATACGCGACTAAGCAATCTTTTTACGAAAGGCAGTCATCACCGAAATCTGTCTGTCATTTTTATTACCCAGAATCTTTTTCAGCAGGGTAAACAAATGCGTAACGTTCATTTAAATTCCCATTACTTAATTTTATATAAAAATCCCAGAGACAAAAGCCAAGTGATGCATTTAGCGAGACAAATACTACCCGGTAAAACTAAAAGTTTTCAAGAAATCTTTCAAGACGCAACAAGTCCTGCTTATGGGTATCTATTCATAGACTTGCGTCCCGAGACAGACGAGCGTTTGCGCATGCGCACGGGTATATTCCCCCAAGATAAACACTATGTGTATGAGCCACGATAGTCATTTGCTTATCAGATTTGGTGCGAGTAACATGTCCTCCGCAGTTATAGAATTCGAGGGGTTCCAACTGGAACCCGACATTTTCATCGTGAAAGAATTGGCTTTCTACGACGTCGATCACGGCTATCATGGTCGGTGGACATTTCTTCCTCCCTCTTCTTGGGAATATTTATCGAAAAAACATAAAAAAACATTCTCGTGGTTAACTCATCATTGTCATCGACTCGCCTGGGACAGTGGTAACCTACCCTATGTTAATTTGAATGATATTTTAACATTTTTGTTTTCTACCTATTCTAATATTTATGTCAAAGGCTTAGAAAAAACCAAGTTTTTTGAAAAGCTGTCTGGACGTAAAATTGTGGATCTGAATGCTTTGAAGTGTCCTAAAATTCAAACGCTCAATCATGTAGCACTGGACTGCCCTGATCATCCATCTTATTATCGCCACTGTGCTTTAGCAAAAGCAGCGGCTTATGGGGCCTATATAAAGGAAAAAAGCACTTGCGCCAGTCATTATTCGTCGGGAGGATGTCAAGCGTAGAACACCTCAAGCTTTTAGGCAAGTCTAAAAGTAAAGCAGCTTTGTTACGTAAATGTCCCAACAGTCTGATCAAATGTGTTTGTGAATGTGCTCTTAATCTTTTAAGAGGAAACGTGCCCATATCCAAACGACAGAAAAATAAACTTTCAACCTATAAAAGGACTTTGCGACGCCTGGCAGATAAGAAAATACCTTTGTTCAAGAAAAGACGTCTCCTCGTGCAAAAGGGGGACGGGTTTTTATCCATTCTGATCCCTGCTGCTGTCAGTCTCTTATCATCCATCATCCATGGAGCACGCTAAGAAATACGCGCTCATACCTGTTGATCAGGTAACACAATTCGAAGAAGACCATTTGAGCGAATTAGATACGCAGATTCAACACATCTTGAAAAGTAAAATGAACGAAAATGAAAAAGCTAAATTATACATTCAAGCACTACAGAAATTTGTCGCATTTCCAAACGTCAATGCTGTCACACTTAAAAAAGAAGTTTCTGAAAAGAATTTTGACATGCAAGAGGATGAAAAGTCGGTTGATTCTGACATAGAAAATAAAATTCTAGAAACAGTTCCTGTGAAACATAAAAAGACGGCTCGGAAAATATTAAACTTTTTAGAACAGAACAAAATTGGCTGGACTCATAAGAGTGAAATTAAACAAGAAAATAGTGTCATTCCCGGCTCTAACATCGTCGAACTCATTAATTTTCTATTAAGAAACAGAATGAAAAGACCTACTGCTTTTGATCAGTTTCAAAACGTACTGAACACTGTACATTTTCCCCCAGAATTTGTGAAAAATAGTTATTTAACGGGTGCCAAGAAAATGTATGCAAGGCCAAAAGTTGCTAAAAGAAGATTGCCTAATACTGTCAAAGAAAAAATATTTACCAACAACTGGTTAACATTGTAATATATATTTGTACTTTTCATAATGTGAATAAAATATTGTTTTGTTTAATCACACTGTTGTAATTTCTTTAAAAGTTTTAAAAACATACAGATGTATAGAAATATAAAATAAACAAACATTAAGAAAAATACAAACAATTACTTTATTCATACTCTTAAGTTACATCAATTCAATACATTATTTAAATCCATACGGAATAGTTGCGAAATCATTTTGAACTATTCTTTTGTCGTATACAACACGGTACATTTTTTTTTCTACTTTATTAATAACTTTTCTTTTCTTACCATCTCTTGCAATTTTTGATGGATTTTCCACTTCTATGCAGGTTTCACGATCCATGTTTTTTACTAGGCTCTTAATGGACTCAAAGTTTATTTGCTGGGCATTTCTAAAATTAAGGGTAAACCCTCTTACCTTGCAGCACGTTCTACCGGTGGCAGTCTCAAAAGCGTAGTTTTTTGGTCCTCCTAAGAAAATAAAAGAATGAATTTTAGCGAGAGAGAGAGAGAGAGAGAGAGAGATATCTTACCTGATATAAAAGTTGTGATGACATCTCCGTCGAGCTCGTCTGTAAAGTCACCAAGAAAATTTCCTAAGGGTGGATCATTGGTGCCATCAGATGCATATATAATGGAATCAGTGTCGTGATAAAGTACCGCCTGGCCAAGTTTATCCATCTCTGAGTATAGTTTAATTCTTGCCCAGGCAGTAGTAAATGCAGCAATAAAAACATTTGTTGATGTATCTTGAGGCTGAAAATCTTTCTCTTTCTCCCAGTGAAGAGCAGCCACCTCGGGCGTTGACAAATATATGTCTTTAATCTAATAAATAAGTAAGCAGATAAATTTCGATTATGTAACTATTAATAAAAAAACACTACACTTAATCATATTCAAATATTCATATAAATAAATCATATTCTCACCTTCTTAGTTTTGTCAGTAAGCATCTTATTAAACTCTGCGATGGAATTAACATATGTTATCTGGGACTTATTACAGTTCATACCCCATCTGAAAAATAAAATAAATTATAAAATATACATCGGGAGGGGGTGATTATACATTTGTGTATCCTTAATACAGAAAAATAAAATAAAATACATAATAACTCACCTTCCCCAGAAACTATTTAATGCTAATTTAGCCACTTGTCGTCGTCCTGGATTCTTAATTATGAAAGCTGAATCAAGTTTTACACCTTCTCGGTTTTCATATTCTTGTATATATGAAGACTGTTCTTCTGATGACACACATCCAGGGGGCCACCCACTACTCTCTTGCTTTATTTTAAGAAAGAGGTCAATGTATGATCGGAATAAGGTATCGGATGAATTTTCAAAGTGATAAACTTCAAAAATCTATAATTTTTATTGAATAGGGAGAAGCAAATTAAAAATATTTATCTAAATAGTTTGATTACTAAAATAAAAACACAAATTGCAAAAAATAAAAATTTAAGAAATAAAAGTCTTACTTCTGCTACTTTGTATCCTTTGGTAACTGCTAATTTTACCTCTTCGGTTACCCAAGTACCGATAATTGATCGCTCGTCGTCATTGTGGGAACACGGTGTTTGCTGCATATTTTCAGCACATTTTCTACATAGAGGGAAAAGCAGTTTTCCATTTGACCTCAGTGGTAAGACAGGAAGGTACAGGTCTGGTGGAGGCAAAACACGACACTTTATGATACCAAAATACGATTCGACATCAAGAAAATTTTCAGTAATTATCCGAGGATGCCCTACGGGGTATTTACAGTATTTGTTAACCTAGGAGGGAAAAATAATTTCAATAATAATAATAATAGATAGATATAAGTAAATAAGATATTACCAAAAAAAAATATATATATATTTCTTACCCATGGGTACAGCGAAGTAAAATCTACGTATTTTGATGTACCTTCGTGGAAAAGCTTAACGGCGTTGGTTCTGCCACCATAAAATGCATCTCTTGGAACTAAACGATCTTCTAATTTATGAGATGAAAGAAATATTTGTAGCTGTTGATCTTCCTTCTTGTCTTTCTGAAACTGGTGTCCCCATTTTTCAATCACATTATATCCCCAAGAACGCAGTTTTGCCGTATTTCTCAGAGTTTTTTCTTTTAGGATACCCATGGTTTCTCCATTCAGATTGTTCCTAGTGTCAGGATCGTAGCACGTATCGCATCCATGAAAAAAACATCCCTTAAAAGAAAGAATTAGTTTTTTTCTTAAATTTCATCAGAAAAAAGTACACGCATGTATATATATAGACAAATACATACATACATACATAAATTACATATAAACTTACGTGAAACTGGTAGATAGTATTCGTATTTTCGCAAAAACCATCTACTGAAACACCTCGTATTTTTTTCTCACCGGATCCATTTAAGGCGTGTTGAATGTGGATATTTTCTGTCATTGCGACGAAATCCAACCATCTTATACATTCCACACTGTAGCTGGCGTCGTTGTTATACCCACGAACAGGTACCATCGCAACGGTATTTGGCTGTATATGATTTGAACGATATATGGCCATACACGCCGATGCAATAGTGATATAGCTACATTGGTAAGAGAAAAAAAATAAATAAACTGTAAAGTATTCTTTTTTAAAATATATTTAAATATGTAATTTTACTTACCAAAATGGATCCACGTTTGCAATTTGTAAAAACTGAAGGCGAAACTCACTGCAACATCTACGTAATATGTCCACGTCAGACCTTAAATAATAATATTAATTAATATTCTAGCGATCAAAGATTTACAAAAAAAGTAATGATTACAGGGAATAATACTTACCTACAGTATTCCAAAATCTCTTTTTGAAAATTGAACACATCGGATTTGTGTTCTTCGTGCCATCGAAGAAAAGTTTGACGACCAGATTCTGTCATCGTGTCAGGAGAGTAAAAACAAGGATTTGGAAGGGGGCCCACATATGACTGATTCTCTTTAGTGTTGAACAGATGGGGAAAATACCCCTTTTTCAGCTCGGTGAATCCAAAACAGGCCGGCAATTTTGACAACGCCATGGGCAAAAAATTATACGAGTCAATAATTCTAATGCTTAATTGCCTCAAGCGTATCACCATGATTTTTGACCCATTTGGCACAATATCGGGCGATTTTCCTTGACTGAGGAGCCAGCATAATGTAAATTGGCCGTCAAAGCTGTAAGATGTATAGAAAAAAAATTAATCTAAATGCGTATATACAGGTATATTATACAGTACATTTTACAGAAAAATAATTTTTATGCAAATGAAATGTGAAAAAAAAATAAAGAATATTTGATAGTAATATGTTATTTAAATAAATTTTTATCATACCCTTTCATATTATGAGCGATGGCTGTAAACCCTTTATGTTCTGGTGTGAATAGCCATGAGCAGAAATTTTCGCATGCGGTGTACCCTCTGAAAATCTCTTCTTTACCATCAGCATAATGAGCGATGGCGAAATTGACAACGTGTTCGCCAGAGGATTGGTCTGTTTCAAAATCGAAGTAAATGAGCTTTTCTGACGCACCCTTTGCAGACTCTTTTTTCAAAAAACAGAAATGTTCGGTAGCAATAACATATTGCTTGCAAGAAGCACATCTTGTGGTTCCACAACGATGGTTTTCCATAGGACACTCGCGCCTTAAAACTACTCTCGAGCAATCCCTGCACTGATACATCTAAGGAAAAAAAAATACATTAATGTTTTATTCATTTCTTAAAGTTATATGCATTTAAGTTCAAACACGACGGTATACAGCTATATCAGCGAAGGTGAGGGAAAGTTCTTACCTTATCGCACAATGAGAGCACCTGATTTCCAGATGTTGCTTTGTGTGCAACGAAACATTCTTGTGAACGACAGAGTCTGTCACAATCACTACATCTAACAGGATTATTTGCCGTACACGAAATTCGATTGCATACAGGGCATGAGTTTGGGCAGTTATGATATTCAATGTGATCATAAGCTTTATCACACGACTCGCAATAATAATTGGACGCATAAAAACCTTTCAATGATTTTATGACATCAAAGTGTCCCTTGTGTAGATAGAGGTTTATTCGTTGCGATCTACTTTTTCCTTTATATGCAACCTAAAATAAAATAAAATATTAATGAAAAACGTGATTTCAAAGTATAAGTATTATATTTAAAAAATAAAGCATCAAATGTTATCTCACAAAGGTTTAAAAGTAGATAGTACATACAAGCTTTTTTTTTTACACCCATACACACTCATGCGAGAGATAAATAAAATTTATACTAATGTCAGATTTAACAAATAATAAAATAAATATTCATAGTTACTCACCTTATTCAAATTATCCGCTGAAATAACGACAATTTGTATGTCCAGGTACTCTTCAAATTTGGCAACTTCTGAGAAACTGCATGGCCCTAGAGGTACACCAGCTCTACGGTGTAAATCTCGGGCTTGGTTCATAAGGGCGGGGCGATTTTTTTTCCGCAGGCTTTCGATAGCTCTTTTATCTTGTTGGAGATGTGCAATCGCATATACAATGGCTTTAGAACAACAAAGCCCCTCATCGTCCGATGGTATGGCTAAAATTGATCTTTTTTTCAAGCGGTCAATATCTATATTTAAAATTTTTTGATTTCGCCCCGCTCCAACGTCACGTCGAATTGTAATTACGTCCGCAGTGAAAAACGAGTCCAACTTAATCTCTTCTTTCGACTGTAGCACTTTCATTACAGTAGAAAGAATCTTTTCTACTGTTAGTGATGAAACCTGTATCAAGGTTGTAGATATCGGTTTGTCCAAACCTGGAGCTATAAAACAAACACGAATTAAATCCGTGGGCCTTAAACCCTCTGTACAACGGTCAAGTAACTTTTCTAGCATAACTTTCAGGCATTCAACAGTGACCTCTATGGTAGAATTTACAACACTTGCCAAACGATCTGAGTCTATGCGGGCTCTATAGACGATTTCTTCTCCTTTATATTTCTTATTAGAGCGCCTATAACGCTCCTCTAGAATAATGGCATTTTCCACCTAACAAATAAATTAATTAAATTACAAAATTAAACAAAAATGAGTTTGAAAAAAAAATGTTTTTAATTAAAGAAAAAAAGGAAGGGGAAAGGAGGAAACTACTTACATCATCTCTATTAACACGTGTTCCATCATCCACAAAAGGTGGTCCCTGCGTGGAAGGGCCTGGGCGATCCTATTTAATTAAGAAAATAATTTAAGAAAACAAGTCTTTCATTACATATTGAATAATAATAATTACAATATACCGTACAACAAGTTTATTTATACCTCGAATCCAGAACCGGTTTGATAGTAGAAGCGCAATCCTTTAAAAAATTGTGTTGCTTCATCAAAAACCTGTGACAATTCTCCATAACTCTAAATTGAAATAAACAAATTAATAAAAATAAATTAAGGGGAAATTCACATTAAAATTCGTGCGAACATAAATTAATATAAAAGTGTACCTCTTCAACTTCTAAAAGGATTTGCGTCTGGGTAGTGACCTATAATTATAATATATAAAATGCATAAGCATGAGTTGAAAGATATGTCAAATTAAAAAAATAAAATAAAATAAATAAATAAAACGGAATACTCACAAAAAAATCATCGTCATCAAAGTTATCCTCATCCAAAGAGCGTTTCCTCGTAAAATCCATTGAGAAATAATTCAGACAACAAACCAAAAAAAGGAAAATATCAAAATACACGCGTCCTATCAACAACAAAGACCTACTTGTAAAGTAACGATCAACACTGTTGCCAATCTCGGAATGTAAAATTTTTCCCACTCGCACTGTTGCCATTCACTCCAAATATTACAAGAAAACCAACTCAACCCTTCCGTCTAACAAAATCCCCTCCGCGATTGGCCAGCGCAGTCGGTAGCCACGCCTCCGAGCAAACAGTGTTGTCAACAGATCCACCCCCCGGAGGGGTTTCGAACCGTCATGTTGGGAACGCGTTACAGCAAGCAGATGATGCAATACAAAAAACACGTGGTTACTTCGGACTTAGCGATTTTCTTTTCGTTGAATATTAAACACGTACATTACAGTCGATAGTAGATACACCACATTAATTAATTATCACTCTTAATACAGATTATTAATATGCTAACACGGTAATTGGTTTAATTAATTTCAATGTTGCATTAATAATAAATCAAAGAGGTTAATTAATTAAATACTTTTAATTAATTCCACGCAATAAAGATAGCCACGTGGGGGGAAAAATGTATTAAGTCGAGTAACGTACAGATTCAATCGCACTTATTAATTAATGAAATATAGTTAATTAATTCTGCGCATGAAGACTGTCACGTGGTTTTTCATTCACACTCAGGAATAACTAGTTGTCTTAATTAAGCTATTTTAATTTACCAATACACACTCGTTACCATGTGTAACTCTCGAGAAAAAAACGACAATAATTATTTACTAATTAATTACAACTCGTTTTACACTTGTTCCCGCGTGCACTTTCTAGAAAAAATCACAAGTCCGCATGTTATCAGCGAAAATTTTTTCAAAGTCCCCCATTCCGAAACTAAAAAACACTTCAATCTTTAGCGGTATTAAGTCGGGCCCCGACTAGCCAGGTCGATAGGGCCTCGGACTACG
Source organism: Cheiracanthium punctorium (assembly GCA_038373885.1). NCBI lineage: Eukaryota > Metazoa > Arthropoda > Arachnida > Araneae > Cheiracanthiidae > Cheiracanthium > Cheiracanthium punctorium. The sequence goes on from JAWZYV010012456.1 coordinate 180,165, forward strand.
GACCCTTTGGTGCGGGGTTCGAGTCCCACGGCCGACAAGTATAAATAAAATAATTTTTAAAAATAAATCCAAGTCCATAAATTATTTCTAAAATTCAATAATAGATGGCAGCACTAACATTAATTAATTAAATAAATTAACTAAAATTCAGTAATTAAATAAATCATTAAAATCAGTTCCAAGCTCTAAAAGATTCTAAGTCCCATTCCAAAACTAAAAAGGTAGTTCCTAAACATAACACAAGATGGCAGCACTAAAATTAATTAATAATTAAATAAAATAAATTAAAAGCAAATTGTACAATTCTGGCCAAAGATTCTGCGAAAAATTCTAAGTCCCATACCGAAACTAAACCCCGTTGCCATTCCCGTGAAAAGAAATTCGGTGTTGCCACCCTGTAAAGAAATACCCTCGTAACCTTTCACGAAAATAAAAACGAAACTAATAGCAGACATCACATACAGGAAGTAAACAACTCAACCATCCAGGAGGGAAACAACTCAACCAGCAGGAGGAAAACAACTCAACTCAACCAGCAGCAGGAAAACAACTCAACTCCACTCATGACGTCACTTCCGGCCACGCCCCCTATGACGTCATTAGGCCACGCCCCCTTGCTACGTCACTTCCGTCCCTTATGTACCTGCGCTTACTACTAACCAGGCACCTTCCAAAGTGTAAAGGGTGTTACAAATTCTGACGATTTTTCACATTTGCACGGTTCCTTGAAAGTCGTTAAACAGAGAACCAACTATATATATAATTATACAAATACCAAGAATATTTACACCAATACTTATTGAATCCTTGTGGACTAAACATAATTTCTCTATTTTCAAAAATGACAGAGCTTTTATTTTTAAACAGAAGCAGGGGCAAATTTTATTGACTCGTTATCGCCACAGTGGCTGGAGCACAGTTCCCAGTATTATTTGTACAGTGGAACCTGACTAATGGGATTACCCTTGGGAAGAACAAAACTGGTCACCTTAGAAAGGTGGTGAAGTGTGATGGTTGCAAAGCGAAATTGCATTAAAGTTGTCACTGTAGACAGACGATCTCTTTACCAAGGTGGTCACTTTAGGAGGTTTCACCGTATTTGAATGTTCGACGGCACACTGATACGGGGGGGGGGATCTTCCGTTGCTCTCTCCATTTTATAGGGGACGTAGTTTGCGGTTTAGTGCAGAAATCTGTTATCGGTAAACCCCGAATTGCCATTAAAAAGTCGTAAAATTCGCGACGAGAATGCCCTCTTACCCACTGCAGTCACGTTAGACGGAGCGGCAATCAGCATCGGCCTTAAGTGATGTTGAAGCATAGACGAACCATCCAACCCTCCGCAATTTGTACAACTTTCATTCATTTAACTGCTCTGATAAGGTCATAAGTTATCCACAGCACCCAGACGTATGGGTACAAATCCTCATTATAAAAGTAAAACATATTCTAAGATATCAAACAAAGCGAGTACCTGGCAATGTATAGCTGGTCTGGTTTTAAAAAAGAAAGCTGAAATTGTAAATAGCAGGTAATAGTGATAATAGCTGTAAATAGCAATTGAGGTTGGTTTACTACAGTCAACACAGAAAAGGATGGGAATTACTTAGTCTGGAAAACATAATGCCATCCTAAAATGCGAAAATGTATGATGCTGTGAACACTGTATATTGCACGGTGCCTGTGAAATGGGTTCAATAATGCATTCAGCTATTATACTCTGTACACACAAAAATGTTGATCGGTAGTACCCGAGAACAACAAATGAATAAAGGTCGTTGCTGATTAACCACGTCTTGTCGTCACTACAGGGGATAAGGCGACATTTTTCTGGCAAAATTTACAACTTTTAATGACCAGTCGGGATCTACCAACAAAACATTAATGTATTAAACTGAAAACCCTGTCCCCCCACACAATGGAGAGAGCAACGGAACATTTTTTTTATCCGTATCAGTCCCGTCGTCCATTGAAACGCATAAAACACGGGGCTTATGAGCATCGGCCTTAACTTGATCGGTATAGGGCGCACAATAACTCTGCCCCCCCCCCCACCTTCCGAGTTTTCTTTCGACGGTTTTTGCAGCAAACAGCATAAATATGTAGTTGTGATATACCATGTCTAATAGGCCACATTCATGTACCAACCGATCGTACGACTCGTCACGAAAGCTATTAAGGCCCTTTCAAATATACAGAGACATGTCGCGGTTACAATGTATTTGAACGGGGAAATTCGTCATGGTTAGGACGCTGCGACACTTGGGGTGTCCTCAACCGAACAATAGATGGGGGATGTGCGAAACCGCAATATTATTCACGGTCCCCAATTATCTTTTGTTGGTTAATACCGGAGTATCACCACCTTTTTAAAGGAAATGGTTACACTATTGAAGAATTGGTTCCGCTATTGGCACCCTACTGCTAGCGTCCCGCGACATGTCTCTGTACATTTGAAAGGGCCTTTAAGGCTGGCATACATGCAGCGTTTTTTCGGTCGCAGCGGGTTTTTTTTTTAATGGTCAAGGCATTGTACAAGGGGGATACAGTGCAGGGGCCAAGGATTTATTGACTTTTAATGGCCCTTCGGGATTCGCCACCAAAGGATAACGCGTGAAACCACAAAACCACCCCACTCACACAAAGGGGCAGCTTTTCTCCGCAATACGTCTTGGAGATACGGAAAAATACATAGACTTCCCATTATAGCGTACTGAAACGCATGCTGAATGAGTGCCGGCCTTGGGGGGATTTTTGTCACCGGAGCAGCGGATATTTAGCCATAAATCTCAATTTGTGGCTAAAGTGGGAATGTTTTGGGTCAAGGGGTCAGATCGGATGTTTGACGATTTTGCGTTCGACCAGTCGGAAACTTCAAAGGCACCCGCTCTAAAAGGTTGCTAGTTTTGCCAGATATAGCAATTCATCGACTTAGTGGCGATTTTTTTTTAACGTGTCCTATTTTGTCAGTAGTTGTACAATAATTCATCAAATTAATTTTAAATCAAAGGCAAATCCGCTTGTAGGGCGGGGGAGGCACCCCCTCTGAAAAAATGTCTGGATTGCACTCTTATTAAATGTATGGACGCCCGTATTAGTACTTTTGGTAAAAAGTGGGAACTTACCTTGGTTTTTCATTTCTGTAATTAATAGAGTTCATTATGTTGTAAAAAATATTCACTACACCGACGACTTAACGAGAGGGGTCTTTGAGTCTCTACCCAACCTTTTATGGGTATCCACTGTTAAATGTACCCACACAAATACATGCATACATATAATTTTAAAAAATGCTGGAATATAAATCTTAAGTTTTAAATTTCATATAAATGAGTAATTATTATAAATAGTTCACTGGATAAAATAAAAAATAAAACATTAAATCTTTGTTTATTGGGATATGTCTTACAGAATCATTTACGATTCGGTGGCTAAAGGTGCAATTATATAATTATTTATTCTAATTATTTAAGAGTATACTATGCTTTTTCATCACTGTGTGGTTTTATTATCTTATTTTTTAAAGTTTATAAAATAATGTAACTTAAAGGCAGACTTTCAAATTATATGCAGCAAGCATTAAAATTTATTGCCTATACTAATGTTAATCGGTAAATGTAGAATAAAAAACTAATCGAAAAAAATTGTACGTGAATATTCTTATAAATAAATAAATTGTAAGGATTGACAGTTTCTCTTCGTGATTTTGTGTGCAATAAAATAAATTTTTCTGTGCTATTCACTGCTATTCATAAAATGTTAAAAAGTTAAGTTAAAATGATGCCATCATTTTACTTATGTATCTGTATATAATATGCATTTATAAAAGTAAAAAAAAAAAAAGCCTTTCCGATTACCGAACAGTTTGAGTAGAATGTTTGCGTTCTTAATTTTTAATTTATCTTTATCTGAAAGTGCACAGTCAACCATCCAGGAGGGAAACCACTCAACCAGCAGGAGGAAAACAGCTCAACTCAACCAGCAGCAGGAAAACAACTCAACACCACTCATGACGTCACTTCCGGTCACGCCCCTTATGACATCATTAGGCCACGCCCCCTTGTTACGTCACTTCCGTCCCTTATGTACCTGCGCTTACTCACGGCTAGAACCCCTTTATACACAGGCCGACCGATCGGCCATATTGGGTCGAACTGGTGAAGCAGGGGGTTGTTTTGCTTGGCGCGTTATCGCGTTCTTGGCGTCGTTTTCGTTACGAGCTCGCAATCTTTTTTGTATATCAGTTTGCGCGCTCAGTTTTGTGTTTTACGCTTTTTTTTTTTTAAACATATTTACCTTATCGGCTTGGTAAAACTTTAAGAAAGTTTATTTAATAGTTACACTTATATATATAATTTATATAAGAATTTTGGTCTGATTATTAAATTTCTATACATAAAATAAATTTGTATAACAGTTATTAAACTTAATCAGCAACCTTTTTTTTTTTTTAATTATACAAGAATAAATTAATAGTACTGAATAATCATAAAAGTAATAAACATAAGGGGATATTCGAGATAATTTATAGTAATTTTTTTGTTTTTTTAAAGGTGTTTATAATTGGTGTTTCAATAAGATTTAACTTCTTAAACATTTAAAATAGTTGAAAATATGCAGTATTTACTACCAGAGAAAACTTTTTTGAATTATACAATTATTAATTTTTTTCAGTTGTAGTTGTTTTAAAATTTAATTTAATGAAAACTGAAAAGCTTTCTAGTGTTATTTTATAATGAATAACATTATTTATAACCGTAATTTATAGGTCAAATAATTCTTTTGCTAAAAAAACTCGTCCCAAATTTCGCATTATTGAACCTCAGCTGTTGCAATATTTCAATCAACAAAGAAATTTGTTAATGTGTAGAGATTATTATTCTGCCATTTTTAAATACTTAGTACATAAAATTTGGTTTGCAGTTTTAATAGATAACAAAATCAAGAACTTATCATAATATTCAACTATTTTTAATTCATATATGTCCAGACTGTTTTCATTGCATTCTCTAATTTTTGCCGATGCCTGCAGGAATAGTCAAATTCTCGAAATGAAGAATGACAACTTTTCTTAGAAATTAATGTGTAAAAAGTGAAAATGTTATATCCTTATTTTACTTTGTAGAATTTGGATTTAAAGGCTAGGAAAATTGAATAACATTTGTTCAGACAGCAAAAATATATATTTTGTAGCTAATTTTATTTTCATTCATATGATCTTTAAAAATTTTGGCAATTCAGTTTTACCTCCTCAATTTTTGTTTGCAGTAGGGGAGAATATGAAAAACCTTTACACTAGTTCCATAATAAACTGTGGAAAGATTTTAAAACTTGTGGTTCAAAATTGTATAGATAGAAATAAAATGCCAATGTGATTTTTCTATTTTGGAATATCTGAAATTTGAAGCCAAGATCACACAATATTTAATTGAAAAACTTGTAATATGGAAAATAAATATATAATCTTTAATATTTATACTACAACAGTAGCCAAGATCAATGAACAAATAAACATCGTTTTTCAATTTATTCATCCACATAAAATGAAAAAAAGAAATCAAGGTGTGGGGGGAGGAAATAGACAAGAAAGAGGCTAATTGACAAATGCAATCAAAATCTTTATTTTAAAATACAAGATACAAAATACAAGTTGTACAACTTTTAAATGACTACCAAGATGACTTTAAGAAGCATCAATTTAATGCGCACATAATTCATCTTGCCACCTTTCCAACAAACGCATTGAGTACTCCTCATAAATCTAGAGTAGCTGTAGAAAAGAACAGGATCAGTAGTGAACCTGAAATACAGAAAACACACATGAACAAAAAGTTTAAAAGGAAATTAGATATAACTTACTTTGACTCACCTCTGATAATATGACTACGAATAAATAAGAAGCACATGGAAGTAGAAATATATACATACAGGGTGATTCGTACAAACTGACCACACTAGAAATTCTTCTGTACGCAGAGGGTTTTATCAGGATGTGTTTTATAGACAAAATAACATATAAAACTTGAATGTCATGAAAAAATTTCACAGGATGAAAAATCAGTAGTCCATTAATCATTCATGAAACCAATGAAATAAGGAATGCAATTCGAAAAATTCAAATGATGATTGTGCCCATGAAGAAGACAGCACTGCAGGTATCTTAGGAATATGTATAATGATAACGATGGCAGATAAACAAGTCCTTGGGACATTTATGAAAGGATAAATTACATATTGATTATATTCAGACTGGGCGTTTCTTTGTATGCAGAAGAATGTTGTTATAGACAAAAAACAGATCAACTTGAATGGTACAAAATAGTCTAAGACTTGTTAAATGAAATATTTTTAGAGTTAAAACTACTGTATGTATACAGTGAGCCGAGTCGATGAGACAGTGGCAAAAGGTATTATGAAGAGCAAACTACAAAAATAAATAGTATGTAAATCATTCATGGAAAGAACCATACAAAAGATGCAGTTGAAAATTTTCAAAAGTGTATGTGTTCTTGCAAGGAGCAGCTTCAAGGTCAAATCAGAAGAATCACATAAAGACTGGATGTTTTTCTTTATGCATAAGGCAGTTTCAGGATGACAGACAAGAAAGAGCAACTTGAATGTCATGAAATTGTCCAGAAGACTTTTAAAACATTTTTTTTTAATTAAAAGCCATAGTATGCACGCAGACAGCAGAGTCAATGACTCTGTGTATTATGAAGAGTGAGCAATAATGTCCATGATTCATTCATGAAAAAAAAAATGATACAAGAGATGACGTTGAAAATTTCAAAAAATAAATGTGCTCTTGCAGCAGGAAGATTCGAGGTCAAATCAGAAGAATCGCATAAAGACTGGATGCTTTTCTTTGTGCATAAGGCAGTTTCACGATGTATAGTCCAGAAGACTTTAAAACATTTTTTTTTAAATTAAAAACAATAGTATACACGCAGACAGCAGAGTCAATGACTCTGTGTATAATGAAGAGTGAGCAGTAATGTCCATGATTCATTCATGAAAAAAATGATACAAGAGATGACGTTGAAAAATTTCAAAAAATAAATGTGCTCTTGCAGCAGGAAGATTCGAGGTCAAATCAGTAGAATCCCATAAAGACTGGATGCTTTTCTTTATGCATAAAGCAGTTTCAAGATGTTATAGACAAGAAAGAGTAACTTGAATGTCATAAAGTGGTCCAGAAGACTTAATTTTTTTTTTTTTTAGGATTAAAAACCATAGTATGGATACAGACTACAGTGCCAGTGGCTTGTTATACCCAAGAGGGTGATTCAGAGACCAAGATGGGTATTCGAAGAGTGAACATCAATGTCCATGATTCATTCATGCAAAGAATGATACAAGAGATGCAGTTGAAAAATTTCAAAAGATGAATGTGCTCTTGCAGCGGGCAGCTTGGAGGTCAAATCAGAAGAATCATATAAAGACTGGGTGTTTTTCTTTATGCATAGGGCAGTTTCAAGGTGTTATAGACAGGAAAGAGTAACTTGAATGTCACGAAGTGGTGCAGAAGACTTAAATAATATTTTTAAAATTAAAAACTACAGTATAGATGCAGACTACAGTGCCGATGACTTGTTATCTTATGAAGAGTGATCATTAACGTCCATGATTCATTCAAGGAAAGAATGATACAAGAGATGCAGTTGAAAAATTTCAAAAGATGAATGTGCTTTTGCAGCGGGCAGCTTGAGGATGTTATTGACAAGAAAGAGTAACTTGAATGTCACGAAGTGGTCCAGAAGAGTTTAAAAAAATTTTTAGGATTAAAAACCATAGTATGGATGCAGACTGGAGAGTCGATGACTTGATGTATTATGAAGAGTGAACATCTCCATTTCTTCTCCATTAATGTTGAATCGCCGCTTCTCCATTAATGACACTTGATGTCTGACGGCTATGTCTTGTTACAGACACACCAGCTTTTTTCCATAGAGCTGTGTTAGATGACCCCATATCTGACACAGTTGCTGCCACTTTTAGACCAAGATTTTTTGCAAGAGCAATAACATTGCTCACAAGAGAAAACATGGCTTCTCCAGTTGTGGATGGGCCTGTTAACTCATGAGCAATAACTTGCTTCCATGGGGATTTCAAACCGCGAAGTAGCACTACCAGGTAGTGAGTTGCAGTGACTTCTCTCCCCAAGGTAGCCTCGCCCAAAAATGATCTTGATGATGTATCAAAATCTGGACCACTTGTGATCTCCATTTCATCAATGGACAGACAGCAAATCTTGTCAAGTGTACTCATGCACAACATTTTGGTCTGGAGAAGCGTAGCAATGTTGTGCAAAATTCCAAAGTCAAATTGAAGACTTTGTGTTCGGCGATTCAACGTACTGTATGCTGGTGCCGGATAACCTGTGCTCCGTAGGTACTCATAGCCATGTTTCCCTAAAGCAAATCGAAGTTTTAAACCCTTCACTAAATTATCTTTAGACCACTTTGTAATAGCATTTCGATTCTCGCCCAAGTATTTTATTTGCTCTTCAGTCAAAAAGCTTTTTACTTTGCTCTCTAATGCCAGAATTCGTGCATCTGCTGCTTTTAATTTCTCCTCTAACTCTTTGACCTTTTTTCTCAAAATTTCATTTTCATTTATCAGTGTTTGTTGATCCAATTCAGGAGCATTTTCATCAACCTAAAAAAAAAAAAAAAAAAAAAAAAAAAGAATTATAATAACATTTAAAATAATACACAATTAGGAGAATATCACTCAAAAAATTTTTATTTTGTAAAAATTAAATAAATTATTGGGTTATGTGTTGTACAAAAAGTATGCTAATTTTTGTAGGTTGCTTAAGGACAGGTCTTGGTATTGATTGGAAACAAATAACATATTATCGAAAAAGATGGTACCGCAGTCAAATTCGTGAAAATTTTTCATTTCAATCCGCTTTCGTTTGAAAGCAGCATGAAACTTCCAGATAACTTAATACTACATTAAAAAATGTTATGAAACTACCATCAATAATTGAACTAATAAAACATTTTAAGGGATATATTAATGGAATTTTAAAATACAGTAGATTCTTGACTTACATGAGGGATCCATTCCAAGACCCACGAAGAATAACTTTGAAAATAAACACTGATTTGTGTGATTTTCTATGAAGGCTCTGCCTTTCATAGAAAGAATTATGCAAAGGTTTCGTTTTTAAGACAAAATATTCTTTGAAGAACCACTAACAAACACATATTTCTGCAAAGCCTTGATATTAATATAAATTACTGATTCCCCTCAACCAACAAAGAAAGAAAAAGTTTATAAAACACGAATTTACATTTCATTAGAACAGCATTAACTTTCAAAACATTAAATTTGTGCCAAATATTTTATGCTTATTGTGACTCTTGGCCAAGGGTAGAATCTTGTGATTTTTTTGGTTGCCTCTGGAGCAATCACTACAATTATTTTGGTTGCCCCCAAGTAAAGTTTGTTGCCCGTAAATTTTTGCTATATTCATATATATACACTCATGTCCATAAATTAAGGATAATTCAGAATCACACAGAAATTGATCTCTAAAATAAAAATTTCACCTGTGGAATGATCACACACATCTTGAAGAAGAATATGCAAATTATAGGAAACCACCAGATGGCGTGGATGGTACGTCACAATGACGAGAGTGTAAGAGAGGGGTATATAAGGAATGGTGGCAAAGAAGTAAAATTGTTCACAAGCGCTGTGAAAGTCTTTCAGTGCAAAAACCGCATAGTTATGGCACAAAGGAGGTATTTGGATGATGTTTTACGTGGCAGAATTATCGGACGACTGGAATGTGGACGTACCCAGCTGGAAGTATCTGAGGAACTTGGAATCGCCCAGAGTGTCATCTCCAGGCTTTGGCAACGATTCAAAGATGATGGTAATGTGAGTAGACGTTACAGCACAGGTGGCCCCCGAGTTACAACATGACATTTAATGCTTCAAAATCCTATAATGTCTGACAATTTTTTTTAATTACTTTACAAGTATAGGTATTTAAAGTCATTTTATCTTGTCAGTTACTTTATGGATGTGGCTAGCAAATTCTACATGAATGATAAAAAAAAATTGCTCAAGAGAGGGTTATGCAGGTAGAAAGAAAGAAAAAAGATAGAGAAAAGGAAAAAAAATTGTAATTTTTGAAAATCATGATCATAGTGATATATCAGTACAAACAAAATATTTCCCATGTGTTACTAAATTACGGAGACAGTGTTATATTACATCACTTTTAGAAGGTTGTTAAGCAGGATGTCTACCAAATTTCTGAAAGTCAATTTCCATACTTTTGGGAGGTCCCGGGAAAAAAATTCCTGACCAGTGCATTTTACTTTGGGAAATTGCACAATGACCCCTCCCTTGTCTTTATATTTGCATATTTGTAAAACTTCTTATTTTAACTGAACTAATTTTAACTGAAGTATACAGGATTAAGCTTTCATCAATTGAGAAACAGAAGTAGTCGCACTTTCTGATAGAATTAACTAACTGTTCTAGGAAATAGGGTCCTAAGCCGTAAGTTACCAAGTAAGCTAATTTGTCTTTTACCCTCCCGTCACGATTGATGAGCCCCCATTTTTCCCTCCTTATACAAACACATGCTAAACGCATCTACCCTAATCCACTTACACTGACAGTCCTTTTCTGTTTAAAAGTTTGCACCAATATAGGTGAAATATCATATGAATGAGATCCAGTAATTGTGGTCCAGTAGTGATAGTGTGATAAAATGGAGGAAGAAAAATTAACAGTCCCTCTGCCTTCCCCTACTGCCTAACAAATCATGTCTGGCTAAAAATTTCTGAAATCTTCTTCAATAAATGTACTATTCTTATAAACATGTATGTCACGTAATTTTGAAGAAAAAAAATTAAGCAGAAAATTCAACATTACTTATATTAAAACGTCTTTATGATAGTTTTTTTTAAATCAAAACTTCTAGTTATGTAGATTTAATTCACATTTATGTCATGTTTAGACCAAAATATTATCAACAAATTATTTTTCCTATTTCGCTTACACTTACTTCTACTGGATATTTTCTCCAAAAGGGGCGGGGGGGGGGGACCAAGACAAATTGGAAAAAATCTTACTATGCATTGTAAGTCGGAACACATATTACAACTCTACATGTTAAAGTTCGGGGGAAACCAGTTTCTATATGTTATCTACCTGTACATTCTCGTGGAATCCCAAAGTGCCCTTTTTTAGAACAGGGTGCCCTTTTGAAAATTTTCCCCCCGGCGGCCCTTTTTTTCTAGAGTCAACACTAGCACTGTTTTCTTAAAACAGAAATACAGAAATAGTTATGAACTAAGCGTATACGTAAGTCGCCAAATTATGAAAAATCGCCTTGGATGGCAAATATGCAAGGTGTTTTATAGGTCTTACACAATTAAAAATAGTGTATTATTTAAATTTTTATGTTCTAAGGAACATGCAATAACTAAGTAATGTGTCTTTCAGTAGCATTTGATCAAATCTTAGGCTTTTGTCAGTGGAAATTATGCCTGTTTGACGAATAAGCCTTATTAGGGGTCGAACCCCTCATATGAAAAACAACCGTAGAGAATCTAGGGGCCTTGGCCCAAAGTCATTTAAAGAAATTATGAGACAACAATAATTTTTTTCAATTATGCACTGTCAAATAACACTAGTGTTATTAAATAGGAAAGGTATCCAGTTTTCCTTTAAACGAGCAATACAGACACAATTTTCTTTAAACATGTAAACTAATTTAAAAACATTGTTTTTAATACATAAATTAACAATTAGAGGAGGTAGATATTTGAAACACTAAAGTAAGCAAAAATAGAATTCAAGGAACGCCATGTAAAATAGAATTTTTATTTATTTGTCAGAAGAGCAAAGCCAATTCAATTATTGGGAAAAAATATCAAATCATTTTGTGTGAAACTAGAAATGTATGTATATATATATATACTTTTGAAGGTACAAAGCACAATATTTTATGCATCATTTCTAGTTTTGTTAAAATATCCCTAAAGAAACACTACCAATGTTGAATTTAACTTTTATTATAATTAAAATACGTCATTTTATAATGTCATTCGGTGAGTTTAATTATTAAGAAGAATAATTCAAGTGATAAGTTAAACCAATTTTATTACAAATTACAACTATCGCGTATTGATTTCATTTTGATGTAGATTATATGCCGCCAAAGTTTGGCGGGATACGATCAATCCATTTATCCCGTAATAATTGAAAGAAAAAGCTAACACATGCTTGTATTTTTTTAGTAGAAGGATAATATATCAATAACAATGTCGTATTTACTTAGAGTAACGAGTAGAGTAGAGAAAAACAATTTTTCAAAATCAAAACAAATGTCGGTTGGCGATCACGAATGTTTACGTTCTTATAAAAGACAAAATCTAAATAATCTTTACTAATAGACCATGTATATTGTTGTATTATTGTTTTAGTGTATGTACTAATTTAGTTTTATGATATCGGTAGTCAAATTAACGTAAATATTACATGCTTTTAAAAGGTAATAATTACGGCAACCCTAACAGTAACAACACGAGAAAAAATAGCGTATAACATATATGAATATAATAATTTAAAGGAAAATAAATAGTTAGATCACAGATTTATACACATAACTGCAAAACTAAAACTACATTTTAAAATAATTTCAGACTTACTTCACATAATCTTGAATTCGCAGTTGGATTCCAACTGTCCCTTCTGCAATTTATAATCCATTTTTTTCTTCTGTAGGGGATTTGCAGGAGATCTAAAAAGACGATAACCCTTTTCCGTACTGTTTGAACAGTTTATTGCACAACATCCAACCATTTTTATTGATCTTGAACAACCACAAAATATAAATTTTATGACATAGGTGTACGATCCAATATGGCGGCCTGACACAACTTTCGAACCAAAATTCCGGGCAAGTCAGCTCCCCCCTATAGTAGCCTTACTCACGGCTATCTCGGACAATAGGGCTCTGGCGCGGTATTTGTGACGTCACGATAGCAGTGCTAGGGAAGGAATAACCTGCTGACTTACGCACCTGTTAGTACCTGCTAGGTGCTAGAGTTGATAGGAGCATGCTTTTATCCACGTGGTCGCTAAAGTCTTGATTTTCGTTAAATATTATTATTTTACGTTTATATTTTGCTATTTTTTTACAAGAATTGTGCAGTTTTGGATACCATTTGGAGGTAAGACTCAATTTTCAAAATGCCTAATATGTGTGTTGTTACTAACTGCACGTCGAATTATCGGAGTAGCAAAGAAAAAGTATCGTGTTTCTCGTTTCCAAAGGACCCCATTTTAAGAGCAAAATGGTTAAAAAATATTCCCAGGAAAGATTATAATCCAGGAAAATGTGCCGTAGTTTGTGAAAAACATTTTGATCCAAATGATATAATTCGTATTGAGAGCATCAAAAAAGATGATGGGACTATTCTGACATGCAAAACGGAACGTCCAAAATTAAAGGAAGGAGCAGTGCCAATTATTTTCCCAAATTGCCTTAAATATTTATCGCATGAACCTCCGAAGCAGCGAAAAAATTTAGACGACCAAGAAGAGCGTTTGTTGAATATGGCTATTAATGAAAGTAAAAAAGCACATGAAATTTTTCTTAAAGAAAATACATTTGAAACTTTTGATCAGCTAAAAGATATGTTGCGAATGAAAATAAAATTGTTCGAAGAACAAAATTGGCAAGTTACATTTTCAGAAAATTATCTTTTAATTTCTCAAATCGTCGATACTCCTATACCCAGAATAAAAGCTTCATTGAAAATAGATACACAACTTTCTGCTACTGCTTATAATAATGACAGGATTGTTCGCCTTTCTACATTAAATAATATTTCCATTTTAAATTCTTTTTCCCAGATAAACAGCAGCTTAGATGAGCTTAAAACCATTTCAGATTCTCCTGAGAGCAGCGATACTCTGAAATATCTCCTTAATAATGTGTGCGACAATCTGAATTATATAGTTCAAGAAGAATTAATTTCCGATAACAAGATGAGAAAAATTACATTTATAATTGAGCAGTTACAGTTACTTATTCAAAAAAAGAATGCCTTTAGATACAGTAATCAAATACTGTTATGGTGTTTGAAATTATTTATGCAGTCCTCATCAGCATATAAACAAATATATGATTATGATTTAATTAATATTCCCCATTTTAGGAATTTACAAAAAGTGATCAATCAAAGATCGATGAATGATATTCGTACAAACTCGTTAGAATATATTCAAATAAATTTACACACTTAAAAGAACATGAGAAACTTGTTGTTTTACAAATGGATGAAATTCATATTAATCCAATGTTTACATACAAAGGAGGAAGTGTCACTGGAGGATCAGAAACAGATATTTGTCAGAAAGCTACATCTGTTCATACATTATTAATATCCAGTCTGTTATCATCCTATCGAGATGTTGTAAGACTTATACCTGTGACAACGATTAATGCAGAGGCCTTATATGAAATTGTTTTGAAAACAATAATATCACTTGAAAATCTGGGTATAAAAGTGTTTGCTCTTATAACAGATAATAATTCAATAAATAGGAAAGTTTTCAAGCTTTTCTTTGATGGAAAAAATTTTGATATATCCGTTCCCAACCCTGCATGTCCTGAAAGACCTTTGTTTTTTATTTTAGACCCAGTTCACATTATAAAATCAGTGCGAAATAACTGGATAAATAAGAAAGTTGATTTAGTTTCTTTTACTTTTCCTGACTTTGAAAATGTGTCAGAAACTGCTACTGCATCTTTTAAAGTTCTTCGCTCTTTGTATGCCTCAGAAAACCAAAGTTTAGCTAAATGTGCTTACAAACTAACATTAAAAGCACTTTATCCATCTAATATCGAAAGACAAAACGTAACACTTGCTCTAAAGATATTTGATGAAACAAATGTGGCTGCTTTGCGTTTAAACAACGGCTGTGCTTCTAATACAGACTGGTCACTAAAACAGAAGACTTCAGATTTTATAGAACTTTCGTTAAATGGTGGAAAATTTTTAATGTAAAATCTGCAAGCAAAGGTATAAGACTTAATGATAGTTGGCAATTGCCTTTTACTTCTTGTAATGATGAACGGTTAAAATTTTTGGAAGATTTTTGTAAATGGCTTCATGTATGGAGAAATACAGATAGTTTATCTGGTTTCACAAAAGAAACATTCACAGCCTTATTACAAACTACAAGTGCGATGATACAAATAATTCAATATTTATTGCAAACAGATATGTGTCCTTTCAAGTATGTATTACCTGGCAAATTTCAAAGTGATTTACTTGAACAACGATTTAGCCAATACAGACAAATGTCGGGAGGTAATTATCACATATCTTATCAACAAATTTTGGAATCCGAGAAAAAGCTTAGATTGTGCTCAACAATTAAAATTGGTGGAGAAAGTATTGACCTAAAAAAATTGATTGATACAGAGGTTTCAGTTCAACAAGAGAATATAGAAACCAACGCCATTCTAAATAATTTTGGGGATATATTAAATGACACAATCAATTTAATTAATTACGATGATAATGCTATTAAGGCCATTGTGTATATAGCTGGATATATATCTTTCAAGATAAAGAGAAAACTAATTTGTTCTTTTTGTATTGCACTCATTACCACTAATCAAATTATGGATATAGAAGATGATTCATTCTATGAACTTATAACAGCATTAGACAGAGGAAGCTTAACTTATCCATCTGATTTTTTAACACAGGTTGTATCTTTTTCTTTCATAACATCAAATTTGTTGACATCACCTTTAAATGAAGCAAAATTTTTAAAATCTGAAATAGGTCACAACTTATTGCTTATGAAATTAACAGAGCTTAAATTAATTAAAGATGACATTGTTAATGGTGATGATATTTGTGTGTGTGGAAAAAAGAGTATTGAGCTGGTTAAAGATGTTCTATC
The DNA here is from genome assembly GCA_038373885.1 of Cheiracanthium punctorium. Classification (NCBI taxonomy): domain Eukaryota; kingdom Metazoa; phylum Arthropoda; class Arachnida; order Araneae; family Cheiracanthiidae; genus Cheiracanthium; species Cheiracanthium punctorium. The sequence continues at coordinate 196,125 of JAWZYV010012456.1, forward strand.
CAGATCTTCAAATATTTTGTTAAGTAATTACCTTAAAATAAAAAATCAGGATTTGAAAAAAAATTCAGAAAGAAAAGTAAGAAAATTTAGAGCAAATTGAGCAACAATGAGCCCCTTTGGCAAGGGTGATACCCTCACAATCTTGTGATAATACAGAACTACATATACTTTGATTATGGTTAAGTTCTGGGGGACTCATTAGCCTGTTCTATTATTTAGCAGAAGGAGAATAGAAATCCAGTTTAATTTATTTTAAATGTCACTATTAAAGTTATTTTCTGTAATTCTTAAAAATATTGTTAAAATTTTCTTTTGAAAATTGTTATTAATTTCATACTATATTAATTCCATATTACATTTGAAAAAAATAAATAAAAATAAGATTTACGTCTTTCGTCAGAAAGCATGAGTTAACTGAAATAAAAGTACCCTTGATGTGTTGATTTATTGAAAGACATCACAGCAAAAAATTTTGTGTTTTTTCCTGATTTATTTCATCTTTTATGCCTTGAAGCATAATACATAAACATAAAAGTAACTATTTAGTAATAACATATTTGCATTTCAAGTTAAGTGTCTTAGTATTTCAATATTTGAATTTTAAGAGTTTTTCAATATAGCTATTAAAACATTATATATTTTCAAAAATATTTCTTGCATTCCTTTGTAGTATACGAATATTTTTTAATATTTTGTATGTTCTTCAATTTTTTCCCTACAGTCAAACACTTATTTATCTGTGATTAAAATGCTGAAATTTAAATTATTTGGTTCTACTCAATTAGAGTAATTTAAAAAATTTCAAATTCATCTTATAAAGTTTTGTGAAAGTTTTTCTAAGTATTTTTAAAGCGGTATATTTCGAATGAATCCCACGTATTGTTACTGTTTTACACTTATATTTGATCCTTAGTAAAATATAGACGCAAAATATGTATATTTAATTAAAACTTAATAGACGCAATATTGCATTTTGTATACATGTAATGTTCTTTCGTGGAAGTCCAGATAAACCCGCACTGGTGCTGTGACGTCATTAGCTAAGAGCGGGAGAAGTGCCACAGCCTTTTAGTTGAGGTAGCCGTGGCTTACTACTCTGGTTCAAAACCAGTTCGCGTCCGCCGACCTAACTGTTCTGAGTTTTCCGTGCTTTCCTACGAAACTTAGAGTAAATAAGGGTTAAGACCCCTTAGAAAGACCCCCACGGAGTGCACCCCACCCATCGGCTTAGATTCCATGTGCAGATAATTGGCCGTAATCCTACAGCACCAACACCAACCCTTTACACTTTACATTCTTAGGACTGTGAATATTTTTCTTGATATATTGGCGTGTTCAAAGATGTTTCTTTTATTATATTATTTTATTCTCCACAATTTTTTTTTTTAAAGTTACCTAAAAAAAAGGTAGTAAAAACAAGCAATACAATAAAATTAGGTTTCAAGAAAATCAAAATGAGTCAGTTGTTTCATTTTTCGCCTTCCCTTTATTCTTTCTTCCAGATTTTCTCAAATGTGAAATGCGTCAGTTTCCATTTTATGAATTTTTCTAGCTAACCAGCCGAAGTCTGAAAATTTTGCATTCCAAGATTTTCTGCCAGAATAACAGCACTGCAGTATTCGCATGATTTTATTTTATTTTGGTAATATGAACAATTATCTACATGAGGGATCTAGGCCGAGTACGGGGTGCCCTACGTGGGGGTTTTTCTAAGGGGTCTTAATCCATATTTATGAGAAGTTTCGGAGAAAACTGTGGACTCCGACTGAAAGACTCCGAACTGCTAGATTGACGGACGTGATCTGAGTTTGAACCAGGCACTTTTCTTCTCCCAGTTGCGAGCGCTGTGCGCTCAGCCACTCGTCGGGCCTCCAGAAATTGGAGTTATGTATTATGTGGCAAGCCTATAATAGAGGCATCTGCATTCTGGGGCGATTGCCGTGGTCGGAGGATTTTTTCAGAGGTTCTAACGTGTATTCACGTTAAATCTGGAGAAAACCATCTGGAAAAACTCCAGATAGTTAGATAAACAGCCGCGCGGTAGGCCCAAACGCGGGACCTTCACACTTCAGCCGTATATCAAGCCGAAATTCTTATCCACTCGGCGATGGTGGGGCCCAGAAATTAGAATGTCGGTTGCTCTTGCTTCATGCAACCATTTGCATGTAGAAGTGCCTTGGCAAACTCTTCCAATTGGCCACATTGACTTTTCGGCCGTTTGGATTTGGATCCCGAACTAAATTTTTGTGCTGCTTCAAGAATTTTATCTTTGCTTCTAAAATACCTTTGAGAATACACTCAGGCAGTTGAGATTGTCTTGCGAATTGCACTTTTGACATTCCCCGACACTTTTTTCCCCACTCTTAATTTTTTTTCCCCTGTTCCTATAGTAAGATGTAGCGTATAATCCTAGCGTAAGATGAAAAAAAAATCGTTGTTAAACAGAAACGACGTCGTCTTTGAATAGAAATTTTTTTACTTTGGAGTTGCTGGGAGTTTGAAATATCGTCTTTGGAAAGAGATCGTCGTTAAACAGTTCAGTTCATGTGAAAACTTACAAGTTTTTTAACTTCCCTAATCCATAGTGTATTTCTAGCTCTGGGGGGGGGTCGAGCCCCCAGAGCCCTCCCCGTGGATCCGCCACTGTACCCATGATAGGGTCATCTGGGCTATTAAGTCTTTTGGACCGTATAAAACTCCGGCTATGGATGGTATTATTCCTATCCTTCTTAGGGAAAGCATTGCATTGCTTGCTCCTTCTTTATGCAGGATCCTTAGGGCATGCATGCTCTAAAGTATGTCCCCACCTTGTGGAGGCACACTCGTGTTGTTTTTATCCCTAAGCCTGGGAAAGACAACTATTTGAGGCTAAGTCTTTCAAACCTATTAGTCTTTCTTCTTTTCTCTTAAAGTTCTCGAGAAGCTTAATAGGTATAGTAGGGATACGTTGCTTATTCGTTCCCCTTTGTCTGTGAACCAGCATGCCTATCAACCTGGCAGATCTACTGTTACTGCTCTTTATGATCTTGCTTTTACTGTTGAGAAAAGTGTTTGCTGCAAGGAGGTGGCGCTTTCTGTCTTTCTTGACATTGAGGGAGCCTTTGACAGGGTTCCCTCTGACACGATTCTGTCTGCTCTTGCTTCCAAGGGTGTTGATAAAACTGTTTGTCAGTGGATTGGCAATGAGCAGACTTTTGTACAGGCTTATCACTGCTTCACTTCTGGGGGACACCTTAGTGGCACGTTTTTCGACCGGTACTTCCCAGGTTGGGGTGCTTTCACCTTTATTATGGTATATTGTGGTGGACTCCTTGTTGGTAAAGTTATCTAGCATTAGGGTCCACTGTATTGGTTATGCTGATGATATTGCTATTGTGGCCAGGGGCAAGTTTGGTCCTGTGGTCACTGGCTTCATTAACTCGGCTTGAAGGCGGTGGAGAGCTGGTGTTGTGATACTGGGCTTTCTGTCAATCCCCTAAAGACTTGTCTTGTTGCTTTTCCTAGTGCAAAAGCATTTCAAGTCTACTGAGATTTCCTTCTTTGGACAGCCTATTGCTTGTTCCTCTTCTGTGTAGTTTTTGAGGGTATACTTTGACTCCCATTTGGGGTGGAAGAATCACCTTGATTACTGTCTTGCTAAGGCCAAACGAGTCTTTTGGGCTTGTACGAGTGCTATTGGCAGGACATTGGGCTTGAGTCCTCAGTCTATCTATTGGATCTATACCATGACTGTTCATCTGATCATCTCGTATGGGTCCATTGTTTGGTGGTCTAGATCTTCTTTAGTTTCTTCTAGGAAGAACTTACTTGCGTTCAAAGGATGGCGTGTTTGGGTATTAATGGTTGCCTCCGTACAACTCCTACTGCAATCACCAAATTACTGTTGAACCTCTTGCCTCTGCTTTCTTATATTGAAGCTGAGGCCCTGGTCTGTAGAAAGAGGCTTATGGACCAGGGATACTGGAAGGGTTATTCTCAGTACCTTTCTTGGGGTGATCTTGATTCTTCTATGCAGGCTCATCCTTTTTCTAGCATGACTTCTGACAATCGGCAAGACAATCTTTTTGACGGATCTTCTCTGTTCATTTCCCTTCTAGAGATGACTGGCGAAAGCCTCCTAATTATAGTAGGAACAGGTGTATTGTGTGGTACACTGATGGCTCCAAGCTTGGTAATCGTACTGGAGCTGGGGTTTGTTGTCCGGACAAAGATATTAAGCTTTCTTATCCTCTGGGCCTCTATGCTTCTGTCTTTCAGGCAGAAGTTTATGCTATCATTATGTGCAGTGTTCTTTGCTTAAATGCTGGTTACTCTAGGAAGCATATTTTTATCTGTTCTGACAGTAGGGCTGCTCTGGTGGCTTTGCAATACACTGCTATCTCTTCCTTCCTGGTCTGGGATTGCTTTGCGAGCTTTCTCGTCTCAATAAGGTTACTCTGTATTGGGTTCCTGGTAATGAGACGGTGGATTTTCTTGCCAGATCGTGCTCTGGTTCCTCTTTCATTGGACCTGAGCCGGTTCTTGGCATCTCGAGTAAATGTTACAGGGATACTGTTTTTAGCCACTTTAGAAGGCTTCAGTATTCTAACTGGCTTATGTGTAATGGCCAGAGGCAGGCCAAAGTGATTAATCTTGGCTTTCCTGGTGATGGATGCAAGGAGCTGCTGAGTCTCAGCAGCAGGGTCCGATTAACCTCTGAAGTGAGGGGAAGTTCAGTCTCATTTCGGGCCCCCCATCACCTTTTTGTTTGGGAAAAGTAAAGTTTTAATGATTTTCTTTCATAAAAAGTAAATTTCATTGATTTAATTAGCTCTAATGATTTCTTTTGATAAGAGCATTTTATTTATTAATTTGAAATTTTCCTTTGATCAAAATATTTTATTCATTAATCTTCATAATAGTTTAGTTCATTGTAACGAGATTTTACAGTATTTTTCAAATTACTTTAAACATTAACAAATAAGTAAAAACGTTACCTTACTGGAACATTAAACTTTATTAATTTAGTCCTATTTTTCATTAGACATGGCTTTTTTCAGGAATTCTTTGTTTCGATGACATCATAAAAACCATAACACAGAAGTTGAGAATCAATTTTGACATTTAGAAGATGTTTAACATTACATATTAAAAGTCTACCCTTTCTGCAGACCAAATATTCCCCATAATAGAAAAGAACTCTCAACTGCAGCAGATGTCCCAGGCAAAGACATCACAAACAACCCATTTAGAAATGTTGCAACATGAAGTATCAAGACTTCCGAAAAGCACCACTTCTCTTCATTAAAAATGTTTACAATAACTTAAGAGATCATTTAAAAACAAAATTTTGAATTTTATTGCAGTTTTTCAGTCATTTTCGGGGGGCCCCTTCAAATTCTGAGGGGAAGCTCAAGCTTCCCGAGCCTTTTCAGTAATCAGGCCCAGCTCAGCAGGTCTAGTCTCAGTAGGGCTATAGAGCATTTCGACGTGACGTATCTCTGACGTCAGCTGAGTGACAGCTTCGCGCATCGTTCTGCGCATGCTATTTCTTTACCTAAATGTATTATTTAGCAATCCATGGCTCACTGGGATAAGTACAGGCTGTCCAGAAACCTCCGTTTTTCCGTACGAGTAAATTTTCGCCGCTTCGCCGATTTGTCGCTTTTACCCAACGAATCACTGTTGCCAACTCTGCCGGAGAAATTATGCCTAAAATCAAAGCTAAAAGTATCCAGGAATGGATAACAATGGCCGCATTCGTAAACGCCAAACGAGTTGCACTCGTGCAACGAGTTTATCGTTTACGAATGCAGCCAATGTTTTCAAGCCGAGAAAAAAAAAGAAAAAAAAAGCCGTCTTTTGGCGTCTTTTTTAGCACTTGAGTGCTATTTCGCTCGGGTTTTTGTGTAGACACGATTTTCCTACAGTTAGTGCGTTTTGTCACTTTTCAAGTATGTTTTTTTTTATACTTAATTTATTTTCAAATGTGATAACGTACAGAGGATTGGGTTCCTGGTAATTAATTGGGTTCCTGGGGGGATTAATAAAATGTTAAAAGTCGCTCAAGGTTTGTAATTTTTGATAATTGTTCGCTAAATTTGGTGCCAAAATGCGACAATTTATCTTATAAATAAAAATGAAATTCTGTTTGTTTGTTTGTTTGTTTGTGGATTTGATTCGTATACAAATCCACAAAAATGGACCTATCGGCCTGAAATTTAGTACAGATATGTAAAATAATATAGAATAACTCATAGTCCACTTTAAAACTTTGAAAGTCCACCCGTTCCCGGAATTTAAGAGATTTTGTATGCTCTTCACGCAAAAATCTTTCCGTAATTGTAACCCCTGTAGTGAAAAAAGTGTGAAATAAGGATCGTGGTTGCCATGTGTGGCGATTTTGCCGAATAAAATGTCGTTCGTATACAAATCCACAAAAATGGACCTATCGGCCTGAAATTTAGCACAGATATGTAAAATAATATAGAATAAATCGTAGTCCACTTTAAAACTTTAAAAGTCCACCCGTTCCCGGAATTTAAGAGATTTTTTATGCTATTCACGCAAAAAGCTTTCCGTAATTGTAACCCCTGTAGTGAAAAAAGTGTGAAATAAGGATCGTGGTTGCCATGTGTGGCGATTTTGCCGAATAAAATGTTTTAAATTCTCAAAGTAAAAATAAAAGAATAATATTGATTTTTTTTTTGTTAGTTTATATTCGTAAGGTTATTTTTTTTTTAAATTATAATATCGTGTGCATGGGAAATCAGAGCAGGAATGTAATGCTTTACACGCAAAACAATAAGAATTGAAGATTCCCCAGGCTAATAGGTAAATTATTTTAGTTTGGCGAAAAAATAAAATGGCTCAAATGCCGATTTTGTGAAAGTGAGTTCTAGCGGTTTGCACAGATTTCGGCTTGGCGCAATTTATTGAGAGCTTAAGGAAATAGATTTTTGAAAACAAGTGCAAAGGTTTTATTAGAATACAGCGTTAAATTTTAATGATCCGTGAAGAAATAATGCAGTTATTAAGGGATTTCAATTGATCTATCTCCAGAATTCTCGCCAAATGAGTACATTGATTTAAGTTGGGGGAATTCCGCCAAATTTCAGAAAATTGAAATCTTCTCATTTAGTACATCGGAGTAATGATGAATAAAACACGTTATAGTTGATAATTTTAAAAAATTCGGCTGTATTAAGGGATTCAACTTTTCAAATAAAGGCTTGCTTTACTTTTTCGCGGTCGAACCATTTCCCATATATTATTGCTGCTAAGTCAATGCTTCGAAGGATTTCCTGAAAAAACGCTTGCAAAATGGCGTATGTTGGCACTTTGGCGAGGCTTAGATTTGAAACTGGATTTTATTTGAGACTGGGATATATAATGACACTGGTTATAGATAAAAATGAATGTTGGTATGAGTGTATGAGGTTGAAAAACTCCAGCACCATTGAGCACCGTTGCACCATGAAATTTGGTTCACCTAAGTCTTTTATCATGGAGAAGCTTTTTATGCTATCCGTTTTCCTCTAACTTGCCACCAGGTGGCGCAGCAGAACGTCGAATTCTATTCCGTTTAGCCGTTTACTATGCGAATATCGTCCAACCGATTTCGATGAAATTTGGTACACGCGGATATTAGAACACGGAGAATATTTTTCAGTATCCATTTTGCTGTAACTTGCCGCTAAATGGCGCTGCAACACATCAACTTCTATACCGTTCGACCGATCGGCATAAAATTTCTTATACTTACACATTTCAGCACGAAGAATATAGTCTAACTGTGTTCCTTTTGATGTTACTCACCACTAGATGGCACTGCAATATATTATTATTTTAACTCGCCACTAGATGACGCTGCAGCAGGCCAAATTCTTGACCATTCAAACGGTCGCTATGAAAATCAGTATACATAGCTATTTGAACAATGAGAATATTTTGGCGTTATCCATTTTGCTATAACTCGCCACTTGACGGCGCTGTAGCAAATCATTACTTTAATTAACTACTAGATGGCCCTGCAGTGTATCACTTCTTGACTGTGCAAATGATCGTTATGAAAATTGGTATACATAGATAGTTGAACACGGTCGCTATGAAAATCAGTATACATAGCTATTTGAACAATGAGAATATTTTGGCGTTATCCATTTTGCTATAACTCGCCACTTGACGGCGCTGTAGCAAATCATTACTTTATTGAACCACTGGATGGCCCTGCAGTGTATCACTTCTTGACTGTGCAAATGATCGCTATGAAAATAGGTATATTTAGATATTTGAAAACGGGGAAGAGTTTGGCGCTATCCATTTTCCTATAACTTGCCACTAGATGTCGCGTCAACACATGAACTTCAGGACTGTCCAGCCGATAGTCATGAAAATTCGTATACATCGATATCTGAATGCGAAAAATATTTTCGCCGTATCCGTTTTGCTAAAACTCGCCACTAGATTGCGCTACGCCGCATGGCCTTCTGCACCGTACAAACGATTGCCTTGCAATTCGGTATGCATGATTATTGGACACAATATAACGCGATATCCACTTTGCTATATCTGTTTATTACCATGAATAGTAATCACCACAAATCGTAATATCAAAAAGTCCATTCATTCCCGTGCGAAGAACGGGTACTTCAGCTAGTTATAAATATATTTCGAGTATAGTTAGAAAACGCCTGGCGAATATTGTAAAATAGTTTTAGTAGACGATTTTAATATAGATTTTAATTCCGAAGAAATGTTTTATAGAACAGAGAAGACAAATGCCGTACACTCATAAATTATGATACACTTTCCAAATGAGATTTATAAAGGTGAAGTATGGTTTGACTATGCCTGTCGGAAATTGTTAAACAGTTTTGGTAGGCAATTTTAAGATAGATTTCGATCCCGAAGAAGTGTTTAATGGAACAAGGAAGGGAAACACGGTACACTCATGGATTATGATGCCTATTCCAAACAGTATTTAAAATGTCTACGGGATACAGTTGGAATATGCCACAGGGGCGTATCCAAGGGGGGTTAGGGGGGTCATAACCCCCCATGAGAAATTTTTTGACATACAAAATGTATATTCTTCACTACATAATCACACACACGTATACATATATATGAGTTGTAGTAGTCGTAACCCCCCCCCTTATAAAAAATTTCTGGCTACGCCCCTGCGGAGAAGATTGAAAAACAGTTTCAGTAGGAGATTTTAAGATAGATTTCGATTCCAAATATGTGTTTATTATGGTACAAGAAAGAGTTGATTCCTATTTTAACATCCCACTCTCGCCATGGGCGCCGGCAGAATATTTCCCAGGTGGGGGGGCAAAGACTACTTCAACGTATGGTTACCATGTTGGAAAGAGGAAGGGAAAACACTGTATACAAAAATCCAGGGGGGGGCATTGTCCTCCCTTTGCCCTATGCTGCCGGCGCCCATGACTTTCGCCAACCTAAAAAATCCTCGCACTTTGGCGAGATTTGTAGTCATGGGTCTCTTAGGAATTATACACAAGTTTCAACGCTCCCAAGAGAACCAGATGAAAAAGTGAACAAATTAGCGATAAACGCACTAGCTAAGGAATTTGAAGACACTTAATTTTAAAACTACATTAATTAGCAACCCTAAATAAATAACGGAACGCTGTACTTACATGTTCTTCCAAATCGCCATTTTAATTCTAAATTACGATTGCCGCATAAATGCAAAAAATCGTCCTCGTAACTGCATATGTTTAATTATCGCCACCTTGGCGAGAGTCGGGACGTTAAAGTAAGAATTAACCCAAGAAAGACAAACACGGCACACTCATGGATTATGAAGCACCAGCAGACAAGCCCTTTTCAGCAGCACAAGCTTTTAAAAGTAAACGCTAAAGAAACGCCGAGAGAGCTGACAGAAAAAAAAAGGCGCCAAAACACAGCTTTTTTTTTCTTGGCTTGAAAAGATTGGCTGCATTCGTAAACGATAAACTCGTTGCACGAGTGCAACTCGTTTAGCGTTTACGAATGCGGCCATTGTTATCCATTCCTGGATACTTTTAGCTTTGAGTTTAGGCATAATTTCTCCGGCAGAGTTGGCAACAGTGATTCGTTGGTAAAAGCGACAAATCGGCGAAAATTTACTCGTACGGAAAATCCCATAGGAGAAACTGGTTTCTGGACAGCCTGTACTTATCCCAGTGAGCCATGAGCAATCTCAGTAATCCATATAAACTACGTGTAATCTGAGGAGGTTCATTGGGTTTTCGGATTACGAACGCAGCCCCACTATGAAGAATGTAAACAAACTGCACAATAGAGATGGGCGGTTCGACTCATTTTACTGATTCGAATCTCGACTCACTCACTACTTCGATGATTCGAATCAGTGATTCGAATCTTGAATCAATAAAACAACTAAAGAAATTTTCCCTCTCTCTGCGCCGAAAGCCGTACTATTTAAACACCCTTCACCGATTCATCGGGTTTCTTCCCCGCTGAGTTCTCGGGCAGTTAGCATCTCTCTCTCCTTGCTCCAGTAAAACTAGTGTTTAAACTGCCCGAAATGAAAATACAGGGGAGCTTCGTATGACCCCCTGGGCCTGTAAGATTAAAAGGTTAAGTTTGGTGTCAAAGTATTCGAAATTTTATGTATCGATGGGGGTAAACGTCTAGGGGGGGTCGAGAATCAATAAAAACGCGCTCCGGTGGATAGATTCCGAGATATACGTTAATTAATTATGGACTAATAAACCATGGAGCTGTTTTTTCTGCGATGAGAGAAGAAGCTTTCCGAGAGAAAGCAGTAGCAAAAGCATCACAAGCTGGTATTGATCTCAGGATTTTCTTATCGCCGGCCTCAGAGGCGTAGCCAAGGGGGGGGGGGGGTTAGGGGGGTCATAACCCCCCATGAGGAATTTTTTGCCATACAAAATGTATATTCTTCACTACATTATCATACACACGTATACATATATATGAGTTGCAGTAGTCATAACCCCCCCCCATGAAAAATTTCTGGCTACGCCCCTGGCCGGCCTGTATTTTTGCCCTTTATCGAATTCGAGATTTCACTGAAATGAAAATGGGAATATCGGATATTTGATGTTGAAATAAAACCGATATGTCGATTTTTGGCCCAGTCCTACTGAGGGGCTGCTGCCCCCCCCCAAAAAATGGGACCCTTTACTTAGCTTACAATTGAACTTTATCTTTAAATTTGATACCCAGCCCACCCCGAAATAAAATCCTGGCTACGCCACTGTCAATAACACTAACTACGCCACTGCTTTAGACCCTATTTTGTATTTCTCTGAATTACGAAAGAAAAGAAAATAATTCCCCTTAAACGACAAACAAGGTAAAAAAAATATCTTAAACGAAATCTGCAGCAATAAAGCGAAATGTTATTTTGCTTACTACAAAGTCCTTTTGTGAGAGCGCTTAATACCGCCCCTGTATCCTTCATTAAAAGTGACAAGCACAATCCTAACTTTATTTCATTCTGTTTCCCTTCACATGAAAACCCGCCACCATGTAAACTTAACGTTCCGTTTTTTTTTTTTTTTGAGGGTGGGGGCAGGGGGACATATATTGAAGTTAAAAGTAGAAAAGGGATGTTTCATTAAATTTTAAACAAATATTAAATAAGCCAGACAAGTTGGAAGGAGGGATTTTCTTAATTCTTTTTTCGGGGGGGAGATTGACCCCTCTTGCTCTTAGGAAGTAACGCCTATGCCTCCCGCCAAAAGCAAACGATGTTCGACCCACTCCACACCCACAGACAGATAAAACTTTAAATCCGACCACCAACCAAGAAATGAAACACCAAAGATTCGAAAAAAAAAAACTTCAATTAAATGAAACATCCTTTCAACTCTTTTCGACTCTGAGTCGATAGAAGATTCGAAAAAACCCCTCCAATTAAATGAAACATCCTTTCAACTCTTTTCGACTCTGAGTCGATAGAAGATTCGAAAAACTAACGAATCTCAACGATAGTATACAATCATCGAAACAGAGCGAAACACTGAATCAGTAAAGATTCGTTGCTGCACCAACTCAGTGACCAACTCACCCACACCCACTCATTTACTGTTTCAAATCATCTATCGACTCAGAGTCGTAAAGAGTTGAAAGAGTAAGGGAAAATCTCTGGGAACGGCAAAGGGAAAATAAGTTTTTCTTCCCTTCGCACTTGGAATGTATTTCCCTTGAGGGCTTGAGATTCGAATCAGTAGAGAGTGAGTGTAAAGACTGAGCCACTCAGTACCAAGATTAGAATCACTGATTCGACTCATCGAATCATTGGCCATCTCTACTACTGCACAATAGCAAGCAACAGGCGTTTCAGTTTAGACATCAATCAACGACTGTGCACGAAAGAATGTACATTATTTATTTAGAAATATGGAAGAAATTTTAAAGCTGTCAGCAACTAATTAAACTCTAATTGCAAAATTAGATATTGTTTCTAGTTTAGGATTGTGATATTTTTTCATGATTTTTAAATATATGGATAATTTGTCTCCAATGTAATTTGAAGCTATGACTAGATAGGTTTATCCTTAGATTGACATGAATTTTAGTGCATGCTTTCTATGGATAACACTTTCTGGTGTGGTTTCTGTTATTAAATGTGCATATAAAATGCATTAGAATAAATCAATTAAATACATGAAAGAATTGGTTTGTTAATTATTTTTTAAAAACATATTTTGATTAAAAAGTCAATTTATACATTGTTTACAGATCTACTTTTGTACCAGTGGTTGGTTTATTAAAAAAATAATAATAAATAAATAAAACAGGAAGTTTCTTATGTTGAAACTGGCATGTGATGTGTTAATGTATGATTACTTATTGTTGCTTATGCTAAAAAACTATAGAATCTACTTTTTTAAAATCACTAAACTTGGCTACCAGCCTTTTTATTCTTTTGCAGTGTTCTAAATTAGGTATGGAGTGGAACTTTAATAGAAAAAACACATTTATTCAAGATATTTAACTGACACCCTCTTTTATTTCACCTTCTTATCTTAATTCTTTCTGTTGTTTCTTTGACTTCGTGACATCAAGGCTATACTGTTGTTGTTCTCGTGTCCATGGACAGATGATTAAATGGTTAAACTGTACTTCGTTAAAATAAATCCTTATTCTTTTACCTAAAACTATTTCCACTCTATTCTGCGTGGAGCTGATATTAGGATTAGAAATTATTCTGAAGATTTTTAGATTTTTTGTTACTTACGTATTATCCTGGTGGTCATTTCCGACAAAGTATTTTTTCATCAAATGTGCTGGAATCTGTTGCCAATTGTATTCGAAACCATTAATAATTTCATGTGATCGGCATTTATCTTGGCGAGAAATCGCTTGTCTTGTTTGAGTGCCGGGATAATACGCCAGTAGCAATTTTTCTATGAATACTGTTCTTATCTGCTGTTTAGATTCAAGAACCTAAATCATTTTATGCAGCCAAATATTGTCAAATATGATGCTTTTTTTTTTCTTTAATTTTTTTTTGTAAATAACTTCTAAAGTAATTTAAATTGGCTGACTGACATCTGATTTTTTTAATATCTCTCGCTTGCATGTAGTCTGGTTCCTGTGTAAATCATGTGAAAACATATTTTCAAGTAACACTGTAATTTACGATGTTGAAAAAAAAATTCTCTTACATACAATCATAATGGAAGAATATAACTGTAAAAATCTATATACTACTTCTTTTATTATGATTGTTTTTTTTTTTTTTATATATATCAAATCATTGAACTAATAAATCTGATATGGACACCACATGACTTCCTTGTACCTCTATTAAACCAGAAATATTTTCGGGGCACTTCATTCAAACTTATTTCATTTGAAAGAGACAAAATACTGCAATTCTAAAGTTTACCGACAAGCTGAGTTCAATTTTAAAGATTTGTTTCACTTAATTGGGCAATATTTTGACAAAAGCCAATAAGCTTGCGATAGCAAGATTTCAGTCACAGCTGAAACAGTTATTCATCACAGATTTTTAATGAAATGGAGGTATCTATAGACCCTTAATATATTTTAAGTCTTTTGGTAAACCCTGTAAATAAATTACTCAGTCCACAGCAATCAAAAGCACAGTTAGATGTTACAATAGTTCTAAATACAAAATTTCAACATTCTATGGTTAAAAGTTTTAGAGTCATGCAAAATGCATAATTATTTTTGGTGTTAAATTAGCGATATTTTGGCAAAACTCAACACGGTGGATGACAAATAGCGAGATTCTGTGCATGGACCAAACAATGAACGACTACAGACATAATATATTGAAGACAGTGGCGTAGCCAGGGGTAGGGGGGGGGGGAAATAAGGGATCACAACACACACACACCCTGAAATTTTTGCAATACAAAATGTATATTCTTCACTCCCTCACCACACACATGTATACATATATGTGAGTTACAATAGTAACCCCTCCCATGAAAAATTTCTGGCTACGCCACTATTTGAAGATGTCTATAGACATTAATGTATTGGAATTCTGGTAGTTGCATATTATCCTGATAGACATCCATGCCAAATTATTTTTTCGGAAAATGTGCTGGCAAACTGTAGCCAATTGTATTCGGAACCATCATGATTTCATGCAACCTGGATTTATCAAAGCGAAAAATCGCTCGTCTTGGCAGACTGCAAGGACACATGCACGTACCAAAATTTTTTAGGGTGGTCCTGTAAATAAACTCTCCAGTAGATTGGAATAAAAAATCTAGGTTGAAAAAAAAAATGTTTTAAGAATGTTACAACAATCTTATATATAAAATCTCAGCAATCTACGACTAATAATTTTTTAAATATGCAAATTAAATATATACACCAAAAGTTGCCAAGTTTGGTGACTTTTAATGCAGTTTTTGAGAGAGGTGGCTGAAGGTCACCGGACCATTATCCAACCATATGGTAAGATGTTATTCTGCTTGAAATGAATGAATGTTTCTGAAACTGCCATGGGCTGTAATTTGTTGGAAATTTTCTAAGTGCTCCTATAGAACTGTAAATGATAAAAATACCATTTTTGATGGCAAGATTCATTTTGTAATCCTTAACAACATATATCACTTTTGATTCATTTGAAATAACTTAATATCTCTAAATTACACTTTCATGAATTTTTGCCTATAGAGCATAATGTATAGATGTGGATGTTAAAACAATTCTAAATTTAAAATTTCAACACTGTACGACTCAGTTTTTGAGATAGGCGAGTTACATAATATGTACGTACGAACAGACGCCAGGGAAACACTGATCAAAATGGTCTTGCCGTCAGTCAGAATGGGTTGTACATGAATTTATATGAACACGCATACAAGTGTACAATGAGATGTCAAGCAAAAACTCAGTAAATTTAGAGGTAGTCAAAATCTGGATACCGAATTCTTTTTGCGATCACATTATTTCTTTGTACGTCATACAAGGAAGTAAAAATATTAGTGTTTATAAATTGTATAGACACACACACACGTACAGTGCCCCTAGAAAGTGATAACATGCTTTAATTCTTTATCTATTAAAGATAATTAGGCAGTGTGAATTGAATAAATGTTTAAAATAAGGTTAAAAAAAAAGACTTAAGAGAAAATTCCACTTGTTAATTTTCACAGAGTTACACTTTTTTAAATTTCTTAGAACTACCTTACAAAAAAATTCCTAGAAAATAAAATGTACCCCCATGCACAAACGAGGCGATGTACAAAATTTCAGCCTTTCATCATTTAACGTCTTAAGGAATATCTATAAACAAAGGTGACTGGGGTCTATACTTGAATTTGAATGTAAAATATTCTTTTAAAATATCTGTATGACCCTTAAAATGTGATTGTGATTTTTTTCCTTTCAAGAGCTACTGAAAATTGGTTTAAGTCAGTACTCATTATCTTCATACCTTTGACACTTTTCAGGATATAATTCTCAAATTTTGTACATCACCTCATCAGAATATGGAGCACATTTTACCGATTGGGGATATTTTTGTATGCTGGTTATATACAAAAGGTGTAACTTTTTGGAAATTAATGAAAGAAATTTTTTCAATGAGAAAACATTTAATTGCTCCAGGGCTAGTGGCTATTTCTAGCAAAAAAAAGTGCCGGAGCCTTAATATTCTTATGTTAATACTCAGTAGCGAACTGCAAACCCCTGCAATATGGGGTTGGTAGCACATTTAATTAAAATAACAATAATTTAAAGATTTTCCCATATAATAATTATTTCACAGAACAGTGATATAAAATTAAATAGCCGGAAATTAGCAGGAAGAAATATAAACATTATACAGAAAACACCCAAATTTTGGTGGTCTCATGAATCTCAAATCTGGTCGAGGTGAAGCGAATATGATTTATCTTGTCTGCTAAAATCAGTTTGTGTTTGAAAAGGGGAACATTTATGAATAAATGTACTAGTGTTGGGCTTTGGAGCAAAGTATTCATGAGCTTTGCTGGGTTTTGCCTAATATGTAAAAATTCACCCAGAAAAAAGAAATGCAGGGTCAGGGTTCCAGCTTTTGATTTCTGTTCTAACTTAAAACAAAATTCAAAAATGTAATTGTAGAATTGTTTCGTACAGTTTTATGAGCTAACAATGCAAAACAGAAGTGTTTTCCATCTTATAATAAAAAGGCAGAAGCTTTATGTAACATAATGGAATTATAAATTTACATTTTGCACTCATGTTTACTGTCAATTTAAGTAATTATGCAACTAAGTAAAGATTACATTAATTGGTCTACGTCTTTAATTTAGTTGATTTATTGGATTATTTTTTTAATTCATATTCATACGTATTAGATTAATTACATGTACAAATATGTTATGCGATGGATATGTTACACTTTTTTTATTAATGGGATAACTGGTCTTATTTTACAGGCATTTACATATTTAAAAGAACACTATGATAAATAATAACAAACAGTGCATTTTATTTTTTATAAAAGAAAAAAAACAATCTGAATATATCGTAATAGGAATTTAAATAAACACTTCTTTAATATAAATATTAATGGAATTTGATGTTTTCTGGGGCATACAGAATATCCAATGAATTATAATTCAAAAACAAAACCTTATTCTTGCATAAATCTCACAAGTAAGAAAATTTCGCATGCACAACAATGATATTTGTAAACAAACAGTAATCCGAATAACCTGCCGAATCTTAAAACAAACATTGTGTTCATTCCCGTACATAAGGTTGTCTTTCCGAATGCAGTACCAGCGGAAAAAGTCGCTTGAAATATCATTAAAATATTATATGTTAAGCTTTTTAAAATATTAAACGCCACCTGGGACACAAAAGTCGAAGGTCTGATTAACAAATTCCATCCATTACAATCATCCAAAAAATTAAATTTAATACTTTTTTTGAATGTTGAAAATCGTGTTTTTCCCACTGAAATACATTACGAGAACCCCAAGCTGTCACGCAAGACGGCGACCTATCGCAGAGAGGAGCGGCCCGTCGAAATGCTCTATTGGTCTGCAAACTGTGCACTGTTGCCTTAAAAAGCATCTTAACATAATGAGGGTTGTCGATGATCCCACTTGTCGGGGTTGTCTTCATAAGGAGGAAACTGCTCCTGCTGCGAGTGTGAGTATTTCTCAGCTTATAGATTCGAACATCTTGGGCGCCACATCATTGAGCCCTGGGAGCTTCATAAAAATTTCTATGAGGTCTATGCTGATGTTCGCATCTGTTACTGGGCTCTTTTCATAGGGCCTTCTCAGGACTTTCCATATTGCTTGGGGATGGCACAATAGACCCCCTGGTCGTGGTGCCTGGCTATTTTTGGGCCTCCCCTCCAAGTCATAAAAGTTATTTTATTTCATTGTATTTTGTGTTGATTGGAAAAGCGGATTTTTATCTAAAACTATAAATCGTGCATTATAAACTGAAAAAAGAAACACACTCTAAAAATACTTAAGATATTTAGTATTTATTTTAAAAAGTTATATATAAATGTTCATAATGACAGCTATTTATGCTTAACTATGTCTGAATGAATTACAGAATTATCAATGATTTCTCTACTGGAAACGAAATTTTGGATAAATTAGATATAATACTTAATTAAAAAATATTTTGCAATCAAAGCACGAAAAGTAAATATTTAGTTATTTATACATGTTTTTTATATTATTGAAAATTTTATTTTTTAAATTTTAATGTGCTTCTTTTTTCAGTACTTGATAATTTTAATGTGATAATGAACATGTAACGCTTTAAATATTTGTTTTTGTTTTCTACTTACCGAAATATTTGTTTTCTATTTACCGATAGTATAAACAAACGAAACTTATGTTATAGGTAGATACATGGAAAATTTAGATATATATTTATATGAAAATTTAGAACGAGTCTTAATTTCAGGAGATTGGGGGGGGGGCACAAAGGGACAATCTACCCTAAGAGCAGCCTTGAATACGGGTCAATAGAAAGGGGAAACTATTGAAGAATGCTTCTGACAAAAGAAATGGCCTTCAAGGGGAGAGAGGCTTTTGCTTTGACTTTGGCTTGTCACATTAATTTATTAGAATGAAAAATTTTCTGCATTTGTATTATCTCGGCAATAAAAACTTAAGTGGGCTACAAACCCTTCACCCCTTCTCCTTTTTGCACACCCATACCATTTTGTTTCTGATTTAAATGTAAATGTATCATTTCACATGTTTTAAAAAAATGAAAATACCACAAAAGTAACTTTCTTTAATATTTCAGAATTAAAATTTGCCTAAAAATTAAATTGTTTCTTATTTTAAAAATTACTTAACAAATTAATCGGGTCACCTATGGGAGAACCTGAAGTTTTCTAATAAGAGGGAGCATGTGCCCCCTGCTGCCACTACCCTTGTACTACAGCCTCCAATAAAGTAATTAAAAAACTTTGTAAAAAACACACATAAGAAGTAATAGGTAAGAGGATACGCACATTTCGTTCAAAAATTGTTTTGAACTTCATCAGTCCAAGCCCTTCGTCGTAAAGAACACAGGGAACTGAAAAGAGATAAACAAGCAAGATGTTGCCACAAGGGGCAAAGAAAAGTCGAACAAAACTACGGAGAGGGGAGAAAAAAAATTAAAATATGGGATAAAAAGGAAAGGAAAGAAGCACAAAAAATACAGAAATAAAAAAGGAATAAAAAAAATAATAATAATAATAATAAAAAAGGGAACACACGAGTACAAACACACACACAAAAAAAAGAGAAAACAGAACAAACAAACAAAAAACAAATAGCACACTTTTTATTATTTATTTTTAATATAAAAAAAAAAAACACGAACAGGACAGCACAATAAATAAATATATATATATAATTTTTTTTTTTAAATAAAAACGAAAAAGAAAGACAGTAACACACGTACATACACATTAAAGAAAAAGGGAAAAAAAAGGGGGGGGAGTAGACGAAGAAAGTGAAAAGAACCTTACAACAGCAACTTCCAAGCAGAATGAACGAAAGAACCATCGTTCACAAGACGATCTAAGTGCTGGGTAATGGAAAAACCTTCCAAAAAATCCAGATGGGACAAAGACTGAGGAGTGCCTCCAATGTTATCCATTGATTGTTCAACAATACGGTGGCACATGAGCACCCATAAGTGGGGGAAATTAGGGCACTTGCCTCCTCTAGAGATTTATTATATTGTGTTATGATGGAAACTAAAGTGCATCACAAAGCAAATTCGGAACTCAAGTTGTTACAAGTGCAAAATTTGGCCCCCTCTCGAATTTTTTAAATCCCCCCCACTTAAGAAAATTTCTATGGGTGCCCATGCAGTGGCAAAATCCTTAACGACAACTCGAATTGCATCATCGACCCGGCTGGAACTCTTAAGATATCTAGTTTATTTAAATCAAGTAATTATTCTCCTAAGAGTTTATAGAATTAATGGTCCTTTGCATAAACTCTTAAGTCAATGAACTCGCAGAGGGAAGCTGCAGCATTTCCTTTGTTTTCATAACAAAACTCAATAACATATTCAAGAGGGTGTTCAAGAGGTCCAGAACCCTCTGAAATCTTATTTTTATTAACAAAATGATTATGATGATGTATTTTTGGAAAAAATTCTACCTATCGACCATTTGGACCCCCTCCGAAATTTTTTCTGGTTACGTCCCTGACCCAACTTCCGAAGCAAAGCCCTTTCTGGCAGCATGACAACCATCGCTGATCAGTCGTAGCTAGGGTCATGAGTGTTGGTGAATATAAATTTTTAGAGTTCTCAAAAAATGCTCAAGGTATGAACAATTCCTTAAGCTGTGTGTACATTTGTGCCTGTCGGATATTACATATTCCTTGTACTTTTAGATTACTGTACGCACCCTCTCAAACAAGCATTTCAGCATAAGTCAAATGTCTTATGTCAGATTCATATTTAAAATATTGTCCATAAAAGTGAATCATGTCATATAAAATAACCTCATATTTTTAATGCTGTGTTTTTCTGAAAACTAGTTATTGACAAAACTGATAAAGAAAATTTGGATATCACTCAATTACTTTTAGAGTGAGTGTAGACTATTCAAAAACTTAAAACCTGCATCAGTTTGTGATGGATTTAAATAATGTATTGTATGGGTGTAATGTGTCAAGTTCCATACTTCAGGGTGGCTACAGAAATTGAGAAAAAAAGTTCCCTGATTTCCCTGACTACCTTTATCAAATTTCCAGAACTAATTATATACATACCATAATCTTTCATGTAAATCACCATTGTGTATCATGCACCAACAGGTGAATGCTTCATATAGGGAAATAAATAATAGAAAACCACAAAAATGCT
This sequence comes from Cheiracanthium punctorium, assembly GCA_038373885.1. Classification (NCBI taxonomy): domain Eukaryota; kingdom Metazoa; phylum Arthropoda; class Arachnida; order Araneae; family Cheiracanthiidae; genus Cheiracanthium; species Cheiracanthium punctorium. Next base: position 216,936 of record JAWZYV010012456.1, read on the forward strand.
TAATATTAATAAAATGGTAGTTCAGTTTCATAAATCCAAACATAAAATTTAGTTGAACACTAAAAGACAATATGTAGCAGAAAGTTTCCTCGTTTTATAAAGATAGTGTTAAATTTTAAACGTAAGGATGACTGATTCAAATAAACTGGCCACCTAGTCAACTTATTTTATTTCAATCAATGTATCGTTTCAAATTTTAAAAAAATGTAAAAAGGCTTAAAAATAGGGTGGCCACTCTTTCTCAGAGAAAAAATTAAAGGACATTTAAGGACTTTCAAGGATATTCTGAAACGCACAATGAGCATACATATTTTTGAGATTTTTTTGTGATTTTTTCTATTTTCTTATAACCTAATTTAATATCATGGTTTCATGAACACACATATATTGAAAATTCCTCAAAAACAGTTAATACTATTTAAAAGCAAAGTGACGGATAGTTAAAATCATTTAAAAACAGGTAAAAACACATTAAAATCCGTATGTAGCACTATCGGTGGCAGCCACCACCTTCTTTATTAGAAGAAGGTGGTGGCCGCCACCGATCGTGCTACATACGGATTTTAATGTGTTTTTATCTGTTTTTAAACAGTTAATACTATATTAGGCAAGTTGGAGTGTTTAGGTTGATTAATTTTATTTTTTACCAACTATGCAAAAAATTCCAGAGCTGGGGATCGAACCCAGGACTGCCACTTAACATGCGGGTGCTCTACCACTGAGCTACTCTGGGACGATTTCCAGATGAAATTTCTCGCATTAGAACCATTGGCATTTATCATCTTCTTCTGCAAACCACAAAAGGAACAGATGTAACAATTAATTCGTGACAACTCTGTTACGCCGTGGGAGTTATACATATTTTTAGAAAGTCTTTCTAAAAATATGTACACTTAATACTATTTCATAATTGTTGAGAGACAATGTAAATTGGAGCAAGTACTGTTTAAGCAAATATTTTGATTTTGGCAAACACCATATTTTGATACCAGATATTACTTAACACATTTTTGTATGTATTATTTGATTTAATATAAATTTTAAATGAGGAGGAAAGTATAAGTGAAAGGGAATTTGCATGTTTATGTAAAAATGATATTTCTTCTTCAATTCCAAAATAGCAGCTTTCATAAGTAGGAACAAAACTCATGCATTTTAGATGGACATGACTTAAATTCTTACTTAAATTCTTTTGGACATGACTTTAATTCTTTTTTCTTGACGAAAAAAGAATTCCTGTAAAATTTAAATTGAAGGAGGGGAGGGAAAGGAAACACATGCCTTTAAATACTCGCATGGAAATATGTATTCCATTAATTTTAATGTAATAAAATATAATCAACAAATTCAAAACAAGAAAACTATTTACAAACAAATTTCAGGATAATAAAAATTTCAACTGCAATTATTCAACAATTGTGATTTTTCTTTTCCTCCAGGGTACGTGGTTTCATTATCGTAGGGGCTGGGAATAACCGATAACACAACAAAAATTCAGCAATTGGATGGTAAAATTTAAGGATATTCCAGATTTCCTTTCAAAATTCAAGGACATTCCAGACATCCATTCAAAATTTAAGCACATTCCAGGCCTTGAACATTTTTTTTTGTAAATTCAAGGACATTCCAGGTTTTCAAGGACGCGTGGCCACCCTTAAAAAATGAGCCCTATCTATAAAAAAAATTGTCTTGCAGGAGAGCTTAGTAGGCATCACTCAAATGTCCCATCACTTTAAAAAACACAAGCCCACAGTAGAAGACTAAATCATCTTTTACCATTCATCTAATATATAAAATTCTCTTGTCACGATGTTAGTCACCATACTCCTCCGAAACGGCTCGACCGATTTTAATGAAGTTTTATATGTATATTCGTTAGGTCTGAGAATAGGTTTTTAACGAAGTCTCATACCCATAAGTCATAAGGGCGGTCCACCCCAAAATGTTTAGCCCCAGAGTGCTATTCATTTCAATCAGGATTTCTGTGTAGACATTAGCGTGTCGAGTCACTTTTCAAATGTGTTTGCCAGATAATGTGGAGAGGGGGGGGGGCGTTAATAAAATGTTGAAAGTCGCACAAGGTTTGCAATTTTTGATAATTGATCGCTAAATGTGGTGCCAAAACGTGACAATTTATTATAAATATATTTCGAGTATAGTTAGAAAACGCCTGGCGTATATTGTAAAACAGTTTTATTAGGCGATTTTAATATAGATTTCTATTCCGAAGAAGTGCTTTGTGGAACAAGAAAGGAAAACACGGTACACTCATGGATTATGATGCCCATTCCAAACAGTATTTAAAATGTCTTTGCGGTATAGTTGGAATATGCCTACAGGAAGAATATGCCTGGCGAAGATTGTAAAACAGTTTCAGTAGGCGATTTTAAGATAGATTTCGATTCCAAAGATGTGTTTTATGGTACAAGAAAGAGTTGATTCCTATTTTAACGCCCCACTCTCGCCAACCTAAAAAATCCCCGTACTTTGGCGAGCTTTGCAGTCATGGGTCTCTGGGAGTTATGTACAAGTTTCAACGGTACTTACGTATTATCCAGGCGGTCCGCCAAGACAAGCAATTTTTCACCAAGATAAATGCCAGGCACATGAAATTGTTGATGGTTTGGAATACGATTGGCAACGTATTTAAAATCTACGAAAAAGTAATTTGGCGGAAGTGCCCCCCGGGATAATATGTAAGTACCGTTTCGACGCACCCAAAAGAACTAGATGATAACTAAAGTAAACAAACTAGCGATAAACGCACCAGTTAAGGAATTTGAAGACACTTAATTATTAAAACTACATTAATTGGCAATCCAAAATAAATAAAAATGTAACGGCATGCTGTACTTACATGTTGTTCCAAATCGCCATTTTAATTCTAAATTACGATTTCTACATAAATGCAAAAAATCGTCATGGTAACTGCATATGTTTAATCATCGCCACCTTGGCGAGAGTCGAGGTGTTAAAGTTTGAAACAATATATAAAACGGTGAAGTATAGTTGTGATATACTTGGCGAAGATTGTAAAATAGTTTTAGTAGGCAATTTTAAGATAGATTTCGATACCAAAGATGGGTTTTATGAAACAAGAAAGAAAAATACAGCACAGTCATGAATAATGATACACTTTCCAACTTAATGGAATAAGGAAGAAAAATAAGGACGATGCATAAATTATGATACGATTTTAATATATAGCACTATAGTGCGTATTTAAAATCTGAAAGTGTTTCAGATTTTCATCCTTTGTTTTTTTTGGGAGGGGGGGCAAATTTTTTTATGGAATGACTATCAATAAGTCTCAAGGCCAAACTATGTCTGTTTGTGGATTAGATTTGAGCACACCATGTTTTTCACACGGACAGTTATACGTGGCATGCTCGAGTGGGCAAACCATACAGTGGGCATCCAGTTTCTTTGTGTTATCCAAAGATGGGATAACAAAAAATATTGTACACTATTGCGTTAAGGGATTGATATTTTTTAGTAAAATTATTGTAATTAGCGATATATATAACAACATTTGCCGGATCAACTTGTCTTTATATATAAAAATCTTCTGTTCGTGTGTATGTGACTGACCTCCTCCTAAACGGCTGGACGGATTTTTAGGAAATTTTGTGTGCATGATTATGTTGATTCGAGAATGGTTTAGATTCACAATTGGATCCGGTAGGCAGAGCTAAAATTATGTTACGACAAAATAGCGCATTATCAAACGCCAAATTGCTTCATTGTTGCTACGGTATCATCAACAACAATGAAGCAATTTGGAGCATTTTCAATTTTCCCATATCCTGCGGTTATACATTTGACCATGCATCTTGAAAATGAACAGCGTGTTTATTTCAGTAAACAGACTGCTCTACAATGAGCATTAACTGCCCCCAAAACTACACTAGCTGAGATTATCAAACTATGCAGCCTAAACTGAAAAATGATCATTTAGATTGCCATGTTTGGCGATTTCTCCCGCATAAAATGATTTACACCTTTTAAACGAAATTCAGAGTAGTGTGCATTTGAAAACATGAAACAGGGTGGAAATTATGTCAGTTTTACGCCACATTAAAAGCACGAGGAAGAACTGTGTGTAAATGTGTTTCTTAAAGTTCATAAATTTCCAAATTGCAAATAAGATCACTTGGGTAACACGAGCATAAAATTTCAAATGATGCCTTTTTTCAAACTGCTATAAATAGCTCTATTCATTAGGCGGTTTTCTTCTGGGTTTGTTTGTTTTGTTGTTATTACAACGCTATGCAAGAGCGATCTGCCTAGCATGGGGGCCTTGATTGGAACACTTTCTAAGGAGTTTTAAAGCGTATCCACGTTTCAACTGGGAAAAACCGACCAAAACTCTACACCGTTAAATCGACAGCCACGTGATGGGTACCAAACCCAGGACCTTTACACTTCAGCGGTGTACAATTTTGAGTGTCTTATCCACACAGCCATGTGTTTTCGCCTGGAAGTATTTTCATCAAATTTAATAAAAATTTTCATATTTAATACGTGTGTACAGGACAATGTCTGTCGGGTCCTCTAGTTTTACCTAAGACATTATTCAGGAAGCAATTCCCAAGTGAAATTGATTCACATGCCGATATGATTCGCATATCCAGTTTCTTGTATGATCCGCGTCTTAGAATGAGTCCGAATACATGCACTTTTTCGGATTCGTATAGTGATAGTGCCTACATCACTCGAGTCTCGGATTCATATTTCTATGTTCTCGTGTGATCTGTATTCTGATTTCGGATTTGTAAACTATCTGTATCTGTGCATCTTGAGTATTGTGTAATCCAGAACGGAGCCGCGCATCAGATTGACAATTAAAAATGATCTAGTTCACTAGACAAAAACGAAAGTTCCCTGATTTTTAAATATTTTTGCAAAATTCCCTGATATTTCCAGATCCATAAAGTACCCTGATTTTTTCATGATTTCCCTGATCTGTCGACACCCTGTACTTGTACACTGAAAATAATGTTCTTTATATAACTTACAGAAAAAGAAGTCTCGATTTAACACCTCTTGACTTCTTTTTCTAGGGTTATGTAAAGAACACTGTTTACAGTGTATAGGTATGGGACTTGACACATTTATGGAAGTCAATTGTCAGTGATGCAGGACATGCTCTGCAACACCTGGTTAGTTTGATTATCAACATGAAAAGGTAAAATTCTGCACATCACAATATAAGAATTGTCTGCTGAAGTATTTCACGAAATATGATTAAGTGAACTGTGTCTAGTTTTTTCAATGACCCTGTACATGACAGATTTGTTTGTCAACGTGCTTTGAAGAAAAGATTGATTTAGACAAACTTCAATATGATTCAAGATTAAAATGTAACTTGTGTTGTAGCAAATACTTCTAGGCTAGCAGCAGAATGCATCTTTTGTGCCATATATGTCCACCAAGCACATCCCGCAGCATGGATTATGACATCATTGGTGAAAGAATAGTAATCAATGTGAACCCATCTTTAGAGTAAAACAATGATAGTATGAGCAAGCATGGAAATATCACATAAATATTTAGTCACAGATATTTAGTTTCATGAGAAAATTTCTTATTTTAGCACACAATCCAAAGTGATTAATGGTGAATTACTTAGAATTGTGTGTGTGTGAGTCTATGGAGAAAAGTTTTATTCTACCACCCACAATGATAATTTTGGTGGCTATTTGAAAAGGTTTCACTGTATTGGTCTTAAATAAAGTGATTTCTGTCCATATTTCCATAAATAAACTTTCATTTGTTTTTAGTATTTTGCAAAACTTTAACTTTATTTAGTACATCACAAATATTGTTACAAACATACATACAAAGAAAGTGAGTTCCTCACAATTAATGATAAGAAAAAAGGGAGGAGGGGGAAGTTAAGGTTTTATTCTTAAGTAATCACCTTCAAGTGTATGATTATTTTATTTCAGATCTAAATTCGTTCCAAAATTACACAAAATATTGTTGCTGTGATTCTTAGAACTATTTTTCTTTACTATAGCGAAGTTATTCATGTTTCAAAAAGTACTTTTATTTACACATATATACAAGGAGACAGATGAAATAAAGTTAAAAATATCTTTAAGTAGCTGGCATACAATTTGGATCCAAGTAATTGTAATCTTTGCCAAAAAACTGCATATAATCACGATCGACAAATGCTGTGTTAGTATGTTCAATTGCTTCAAGGTGGTGGTCTGAAGCATGCTGATCAAATTCATAATCACTAAAAGAAAAGTTTACACATAAAACTTAATAAACACTTGGAAAAATCTTAAGAGTAAATAATCACAATCATAGCCAAATTTAATTTTAAACACAGTGACCTCTCACTTATATGACTATCAATGGACCATAGAAAAAAGTTGCATAACTGAGAGAGTTGTATAAGTGTGAGACCATCATATTATAGAAGTTTAAAATTGTATATGAATTAATTTTTTTACCTATTGTTAAAAACTATAAATCATAAAATATTTTAAAAATTCACAATATACAAAGTCGTAATTTACGTATTACTATGCTTATTTGATTTACGGATGAGATTTTTTATCAAAAAGTGAAGTGGTATTAGTTTGTCTCTAGTGGACGAAAAGAGCAAATGTCTGTTTCTAAGTCTTTTAAAACTTCTAAGCTATTTTGGGAATAATCATTTTAATTAGACATACAACCACTCTCACACCATAGATTTCAACATTTCATCATTTTCAGTAGGGGCTATGGTTTCCACGGATGGCCAGCAACGTTGAACACCTTTGAGGCATGGAGTCAATCAGGCTATTAATCACGAGTTGGGGTATTTTGTCGCACTCTTCCAGAAGAGCTCTTTCCAGTTCTGGGAGATTTTGTGGGGGTGGTTGGGCGTCCCAAACGTGCTCTATTGGATTCATGTCTGGAGAGCACGCTGGCCATTCCATTCGTACGATTCCTTCCTCGAAAAGGAAATCCTCCACCAGGTTAGCACGATGTGGCCTGCAATTATCGTCCATTAAAATGAAGTCATCTCCAATTGCTGCAGCGTAAGGGACTACAATAGGTCTGAGGATCTCATCCCTATATCGACGACCAGTCAGAGGTCCATCTTGAATGATGTAGAGGTCTGTGCGCCCGTCAATGGAGATACCATGATACACCAACACTCCCCCACTGCCAGAGCTGACACTTTCGTGCACAAATGCAGGATTATTCCTACTGCCACGGTCCCTCCAGATGAAAATACGCCTATTATCAGGATGAACTGAAAACAGGACTCGTCAGAAAAAAACATTGCTCCATTCATTTCTCCTCCAGTTCACATGCTCTGTTGCCCACTCCCTGCAGTCGCGACGATGCCTTGATGTTAGTCTAACACATACCATCGGCCGACAAGCATACAGACCTACACCATGGAGCCGGTTTCAGACAGTCTGAATTGAAACCGCGGTGCCATTAGCCGAGCGAAGGTGTTGTTGCAGAAGAGTAGCATTCATATTCCGGTGTCTCCGAGCTGTTAACACGAAATAATGATCTTCATTGGGCATTGTTGCCAGTCTACGACCTTGCCCTGGTCTTCGGCATGCACTTACAGTCGCCAAAAACTAGTTCCAGATCCTGGAAATCACACTTTGTGACACTCCAATGGCTTGTGTTACTTCGACTTGAGTTTGGACCCTTCTAACCTACCGACAACTCTCCAAGTTTCTGAATCGGTTAAATTACTTCGCTGAGACATCGTACTCATCGAAACAAAGCAGTCACTGAATGCCGATCATCCTTGTCTTCATTGTCTTTTATTCAGTTGAAAGTCCAATTTCATTCGCTGCCGCTGAAGCGACGTTTTTGACATTGAACTCAAAATTAGCACACTCCACAGTTTGAAAATCAGAAAAATTTACATTTGTGATTCTTTTCCATTTTCGTTAAAAAAAATTTTCGCTTATATCTTTATATATAAAAGAGAGAGTCTGTTTGTTTGTTTGTTCGCTATACGCGTCCAGACATTTCGACGGATCTGGACCAAATTTGGCACGCTGACTAAATAGGACAAGAGAAAGCTAATGCCGTAAAAATGAAGTTAATTGGATTAATAGTTTTTGAGTTATTTTATGTTTTGTAAGGTTTTCGGCCATTTTTCTCACATTTTACGTTATCGCGAGCTAAATTTTTGTCTGAATACTATACTTTTTATATCATCGAAAACTACTAGAGTTTTCTTTTTCAAATACAATTTGTTACAAAATCGTACTTACATTTGCCGATTTTTGGGAATTTTTTTAAGGAAATCCTGTTTCGAAGAAAATGTACTGCTTTTAAAAATATGCTATTTTAAAACTGTCACATCGAAAAACCTAACGGGCAAAAATTTTCCATCTTTTTACAGCTGATTAAACATTTATTTCTCCCTCTTTTAAATTTTGAACCGTGCAGAAATGTTTGAGATTTTTTTTATGATTTTTTTTTTTTTTTTTTTTCTTAAAACATCATAGGTTAAAATTCCCTTCCGTGATTGAAGAAACAGCAAATTTCCCCCTTCAATGAAGTCAATGGAGATACCATGATACACCAACACTCCCCCACTGCCAGAGCTGACACTTTCGTGCACAAATGCAGGATTATTCCTACTGCCACGGTCCCTCCAGATGAAAATACGCCTATTATCAGGATGAACTGAAAACAGGACTCGTCAGAAAAAAACATTGCTCCATTCATTTCTCCTCCAGTTCACATGCTCTGTTGCCCACTCCCTGCAGTCGCGACGATGCCTTGATGTTAGTCTAACACATACCATCGGCCGACAAGCATACAGACCTACACCATGGAGCCGGTTTCAGACAGTCTGAATTGAAACCGCGGTGCCATTAGCCGAGCGAAGGTGTTGTTGCAGAAGAGTAGCATTCATATTCCGGTGTCTCCGAGCTGTTAACACGAAATAATGATCTTCATTGGGCATTGTTGCCAGTCTACGACCTTGCCCTGGTCTTCGGCATGCACTTACAGTCGCCAAAAACTAGTTCCAGATCCTGGAAATCACACTTTGTGACACTCCAATGGCTTGTGTTACTTCGACTTGAGTTTGGACCCTTCTAACCTACCGACAACTCTCCAAGTTTCTGAATCGGTTAAATTACTTCGCTGAGACATCGTACTCATCGAAACAAAGCAGTCACTGAATGCCGATCATCCTTGTCTTCATTGTCTTTTATTCAGTTGAAAGTCCAATTTCATTCGCTGCCGCTGAAGCGACGTTTTTGACATTGAACTCAAAATTAGCACACTCCACAGTTTGAAAATCAGAAAAATTTACATTTGTGATTCTTTTCCATTTTCGTTAAAAAAATTTTTCGCTTATATCTTTATATATAAAAGAGAGAGTCTGTTTGTTTGTTTGTTCGCTATACGCGTCCAGACATTTCGACGGATCTGGACCAAATTTGGCACGCTGACTAAATAGGACAAGAGAAAGCTAATGCCGTAAAAATGAAGTTAATTGGATTAATAGTTTTTGAGTTATTTTATGTTTTGTAAGGTTTTCGGCCATTTTTCTCACATTTTACGTTATCGCGAGCTAAATTTTTGTCTGAATACTATACTTTTTATATCATCGAAAACTACTAGAGTTTTCTTTTTCAAATACAATTTGTTACAAAATCGTACTTACATTTGCCGATTTTTGGGAATTTTTTTAAGGAAATCCTGTTTCGAAGAAAATGTACTGCTTTTAAAAATATGCTATTTTAAAACTGTCACATCGAAAAACCTAACGGGCAAAAATTTTCCATCTTTTTACAGCTGATTAAACATTTATTTCTCCCTCTTTTAAATTTTGAACCGTGCAGAAATGTTTGAGATTTTTTTTATGATTTTTTTTTTTTTTTTTTCTTAAAACATCATAGGTTAAAATTCCCTTCCGTGATTGAAGAAACAGCAAATTTCCCCCTTTTCGTTCTCTGTTCTGTGTGAGGTGTGGTGTGTAAGTGGGGATGAAGCGTTGCCAAGACAACTGGCGGTGTTCTTTTTTTTCATATGGTTTATGTTCTCAAGGTCGTTCTAGCATTTAAAAGGAGAATCCATCAGAAATAAACATGCGGGATTTATTTGAAATCGTTGCATTAGGAAGTATGACTCCTGAAGAATTTGAAGATAGTATTTTATACGGATTAGTATCAATTCCTCGAGAAGATAGTTACTAAATAATTAGAGCCTCATAAAATATTTATAAATAAATTAAACCCACTGCGAACATTACATGTAAACAAACCTGGATTTTTAATAAAATAATTATAAAAACCTGGATTTTTAATTCATCTATCATTATTTAAGTTCTTATCTACTGTATATATGCCCAAAGATTTGCTTCCAGTGATTCTTACTGGATTTGAAATAAAAAATAATTAGTTTATGAGGTGCGCAGGTATTAGTGATAAATGACTATTAGAACACAACAGGTAGAAGGAGAAAAACCTAAATCTCATACCGATGACTGGATTCTATTTGTTTTTAGTAGTTGCTTAGGTATTAGCGATAAAAGACTGTTAGAACACAGACAGGTAGAATGGGAGAAGCCTAGCCACGTCCAATTCCTGGTAATCTCTGTAAGCTATCAGGTGCCGTGTTCTTTTTTTGTTGTTGTTGCAGCCTGAAGTCCCATGTCCCTTTTTTATCATTGTAGTGGTAGGATTCTCATTCAAGCCTAGCCACGTCTAATTCTCAGTAACCTCTGTATGCTATCAGGTGCCTACTTCATTTTTTTTTTTTTTCGTTGCAGCGGGAAGTCCCATGTCCTTTTTTTTTAATCATTGAAGCGTGAGGATTCGCATTCCTTCCCTTTACAATCTATATATAAGGCATAGCTGCCAACCTTGGAGAATGAAAATTAGACTTTAAAAAACAGTTGTTATTGATGAAAAAACTACATGTACACATGCGTAATATATCAGTAACCAAGAAAATTACATATACAAGAAAAATTTATAGCTTAAAACATTTATTAAAACAGCTAATTTTAAAATGCGATATTTTTTAAAGAAATAAACAATTTTTTAAACAGTAAATACTTTTGAACTATTTGCATTCATGGGCGCCGGCAACACAGGGCAAGGGGGGCGCTTGCCCCCCTGGATTTTTGTATGCGGTGTTATCCTTTGCTTTTTTGTTCTTTTCAACCTGGTAACCATACCTTTAAGTAATCTTGCCCCCCCCCCCTCTGGGAAATATTTTGGCAGCGCCCATCTTTGCATTACAAATAAATTAAAACACCGAGAAGGTTTTTCTACGTTTCGAGCCATATTTTTTGGCTATATCGGAATCCGGGGACATCTTTTTGAATAATGCTCTTGCGTGATCTGAGCAACTTAGTGGCAAGTTATGCTCAATGATGAACTTAGTAAATTAGCACTCTGCTTTTATGACGCTTAGATCCTGGGATGTAGCAAATGAGAAGTCAATCTTAAACTGTTTGCACACGCTTTAGTGTTGGTTTGATGCTTTTTCGATTTAGCATGAGTCACAATGTCATTTCTTCCCCCGTGCGCGATAGCAATATCTCATGTACTATATGTGCAAAATGCAAAGTTTGGACCTTTATTTGACGGTTTGATAAATTTAAAGTCCTTGGAATAATCCGATTTAAATTGCATTAAATATTTCTTTCCAGACATAATTTTAACGCTCACTCAACTACGAACACCACAATCTAGAATGCTGGATCGCAAAATACATAAACATACACGTGCAGAGTGGAGTGGAGGGGGGGGAAGCTCTGTAATTCGATTCTATGGAGTGTTATCGATAATCCCAACCGTCATCTTTCGGAAATTCATGGGGAATCGGCGAGAAAGCTTGCTACGTTCTACGTGCTATGACGTCATTACGAAATATCAGATTCGGCCAATAGCGAAGTTTCTTCAGTTTCTGTTTTTAGCGTTTAACAAGTTCTGTAAATTTTTTTCAAGAATTTATAAGTACATAAAACATGGGAATAATTTGGAAAAATTCGGGAGATTTATAAACTTTTCGGGAGTTCGGGAGATCGTTCTGAAATTTGGGAGTCTCCCGCAAAAATCGGGAGGTATGGCAGCTATGATAAGGTCAATGGGCATTTCCCTTCCATTGCACGGGCAACGCCGGGCCATGCTGCTAGTTTTATATAAAACTTACAATATTCTTTAATTGTTTTGAGCAGTGTATTAAAAATTACTTATTCTGTGAGTTTGTGCCATCTGTCAATGCCTCTGTAAAATAAAAACCCAATTGTTATTTTTTTTATAATAGTTTTTTGTATGTTATAGTAACAGTGTTTTATTTATTTATTTTTGCATGATAAAAAGTAGCCTCTATGCCTTAAACTATCTTTATTCCAAATTTCATCCAAATTCGTCAAACCGTTTCAGCGTGAAAAAGTAACAAACATACATACAAACATTGACTTTTATATATTAGTAGGATTACAGACAAGTTTCTTCACTTCCATTTCTCTTTTGTTTTCAAAATTTACAAGAGAAAGGTGATATGATGAGCTTCACACTCTTTGAAATGTAAGGTATAAAATAATATTTATTTTCTGTATTGTTTGTCATTAAAATACTAATGATTAGTTATTTTTTTAACTTTCGAACCTTTTAATTTTTCTTGGACACACGAATAAATTTTTCCATTTAGCATAAATTTACATATAAAACACTCATGTGGTCATAAAATCAGGTTTCATTTCTTTAAAAAAAAAGTTAGCAACAGAGAGATTCTGTTTACGAATGCTGCAAGCACCGAAGCAGCTTTTATTTATGTTATTTGAAATTTACTCTCAGTTTTATTTTTTTTAAATGAGGAGTTAAAAAATAAGTATTCAGTAATGAATAAGCATTCATGCTGATTGAGTAATATTTTCTATTGATTTCAATAAAAAGTTTAAAATATGTTCACTGTAAATCAGCATATCTCACGGCAATGCCATATGCACTTATCAGTCATAATTAATTACATTTATCATTTTTTATTTTCTTTTCCAAACATTCCTTGAAATATATTCTGTTTCATTTTTAAAAGTAGTAAGTTCAAAAATACTATTATTTAATTTGCTAATGAACTGATGATGGTAGTTGATATACACAACCCTCGAAATGTCAACTGTCATCAAGTCTGATGGCTTTTAGTGAAATACTGCAAATTTGGCATGCAAAATGAATTCTTAAAACCTAATCTAACTTGGCAATATATACTGTACTTAGTGAGAAATCAATAAATTCTAATTTTATCAAAAAGTAATTTGATATAATTCTCACTCTAATCTACAGATTTAAATGCAACAAAATGTAAACACTGATTATTTAATGCATAGAACATTAATTAAAGTTTTATGATGAAGCAAGCTGAGATCAAGTGGTGATTCTCTAAGAGTTGTAACATGACTCTTGAGAGCTGGTGAGCATTAGCAAGCTGAAAGCAGGTCCTCCTAGTTTATATTTAATGAATCCACTCAATTTCAGAAGCTTCTAATCCAAGTATGCAGTATTTTATATGATTAAGGTTTTTGAGATAATTAAATGTTTTAAAGAAAGTCATGCTTACCAATCAGCACAGTCTGTACAAAAATCTACTGAAGTTTTACACTCAGTACAATGCCATCTAGTTCCCATAATTGGTTCAACTTTACATCTACCACACTAAAAATCAGCAAAATCAATATTTTATTAAATAATTAACTATAAAAAAATACAAAGCAGATGCCAAACTCTTAAAAGTGAAATACTGCAGTTTAACGATTTAATTTTATATATGTCCTTTCTGTGAATTTAATGAAATTTAGTGCTTTAATAATGAAAGCTATTTTTTTTTCCTTCTGTATATTCAGATTCAAAACATATTTAGTGTTAAAAATATTCAGACAGCAAATGAACGATACACTTTCTCTTGCACTTAAAATCCATTAAGTAAAAATAAATTATTTAAATTATAATTTAAGTGAGTGCAATTAATATTTTAATTGTGTTATTTAATTTCCCTAATAAATCAATATTTGCATTCATCACAAGTAAGTCTTTTAATTTTGAACCGATAATCACTATATATCACAGACTCCTGGACATTAACCCCTATATATGTATGAAATCATACTTACTTTGAACCCAACATGGGCTAAGCCATTGGACTTTAATTTGTCTTTAAGAACCTTTTTCATTGTCAATAACTCTTGGTATTCAGGGGTGTCTTTTAATTCCGGAGCAATGTCATCATCGTCCTATATAATAATAAATAAATAATTTTAAAATGTACTAAAATGAAATAACAGGTATATCAAATGTCAGAATGTCATCAAATGACAGTCATAACTCTAAAGAAAGATCAAAATCATAAAAGAAAACATCTCTTGTATTTTGCAACCCTCATTGGGCCGTATTCACCAAACTTTAAACCCTGGAGTTAACCCAGCAAAGCGAGATACTTCAAGGATTAGTGAGAAAATGGTATTCTCAACTCCAAAATCAGGGGTTACCCCAAGAATTGACCCTGACTCCAGGTGCAGATTTTAACCCCGCAAAATCGGAGGGTTGACTCGGGTTTATAAATGGCGGATACTAGGGTTGTTTTTTATAGGTTTGGAAAATCCCAAAAATTTGCTAATACTTGAATATTTTGTGCTTTAACAGACGGAAACTGCTGTGAAAACCACCCATCAAGCTATAAAAGCTGCCAAAAGTGATAAAAAATCTTTGTACAATGTTTCCAAAAACTCTCGAGAATGACTGTACTTTTTTTGTCGTAGAGACTGCAGGCACCATCTGTCGGACTTATCTTGGTTTGCTTTTCCATTCCCTCTTTTTTCTGATTTGAGCGCTTTTTTATTCTTAATTATTTTTTGTGTTGAAAATAAGTAAGTAAATTCTGATCTTTCCTATTTATTTTCTTGTCTCTATTGTTCCACAGATGAGGTGCAATTTGGCCAGAGCACTGTGAATCTACTACACCCGCTTTTTTTTTTTGTAAGAAGAGGCGGGATAAAAATATTTACATTGAAGAGATTAATCATTTAGGTGTAAAGGATGAAAAAAAATAGTGTTGTTGAGGGGTTAAACATTTTTCTCTGATTGTAGTGTACTGTACTTGGGAATAGTGAATTAACAATTTTTCACACAAATGTGAGAAAAAAAAACAATATGCTTCAGTATCATAGAATTTTTTAAAGACATACATATTCTACATTTAATATATAAAGTATCTCAAAAAGAAAAACATCAAAACTGCATAAATTAATTTTTGTGTGTTAAAAAATATGAAAATTCCTAAATTTGAAAATGTATAACAGACATGAAATTTTATTTATAAAACATATTGGATGTAATTTTGTATTAAATGTTTAATCAGTCTATTTTTTAAAAATTAATTTTCACATTTTAATGCGCAGTTTGCATAAAAACAAATTAAATATCATGAAGGAAGTGTGTGTGGTGGGAGCTGGGTTCGATCTCCCGAACATTAAACCTAGTTCACCCCCTTCATGGAATCATTACTCTGACCAATCACAGACGAGCTTTCAAAGTTGGCTGAGACAACTCCAGAGTCAAGTAACCCTGGGCGGAAATAAGTTGGTGAATACAGTTTCCGAGTTGTCTCCGAGACAAACCGGCAATGCAGGTTTCCCAACTCTCGGATGATGGCGGGCTACTCACAGTTTGGTGAATACGGCCCATTATGATGCAAGGCTTCAGAAACATTCATCATGTACTAGCTAATTACTTCAAACAAATGATGAAGTATTGTTCAAATATTTTTCATCATCATCAACATTGGCACGACAGCCCTTTGTAGGCCTTGACCTTCTTCAGAAGTCTCTCTCATTCCACCCTTTTCCCTGCAATTGACGTCCAGTTTCTTACTTTCAGTTTGGCAAAATCCTCATCCAGGCTGTCCCTCCAACTTTTCTTAGGCCTTTTACAGAAAGGAGTGGCATTGAAGACCTTAAGAGCAGTTCTCTCAGCACTCATTCTCAGAATGTGACCTACCCATCTCATTCTATTCAGTTTCAAACACTTTTACAAGATTTTAAAAATAAAGGATCTATTCTCTGAAAACTGTATCTCAAATCACTACGGAATACAATACCAATTCCACTGGACTGCACATAAATACATTGCAGGACTAGTACCACTGTATTAGGACTATGATCCTACAGGATCGAAATTCAGAAGTAAATTACTTTTATTACAATTTTACGATGCATTCCGAATCATTAAATGAGCAAACACATTCAGCATATTTATCTATCTTATCCAACAATATATAAATAAATAATAATAAAAAAGAATTTAGTTTAATTTTTTTTTTTTTTTTTTTTAATATTCTTCCAGTGGGAGTCTACACTACTGACCAAAAGTATTGCAAGTTTGAGAAATCTAACCATCGTTTCAAAAATAAGCCCAGAAAAAATGGGCATGAAATTTGCCATATTTAAATATTTTTGAGAATTTATGTAGTATAATTGGCCAAATGAAAATCATCAAAAAACAAAATGAGAGCTTCAGGAACCAATAATTTATGTTTTCACCATGAAACACCGAAGGAAGTGTTGTAAAACATTGTGGATTCCATATCTAAAAGACTGGCTGTTGTGATCAAAGTTAAGGCTGCTCAGCAACATAATAAATGATCTTTAGTTCAATTGCATTTATTTATTATCCTCTTTTTGCAGAATAACTTGAAATTAATTCTTTATTTAATTTTATTCTGGCAAGCCAAAATGGTTTATGATTTTATAATAACCTAAATATTTTTTATGTTTTTTGTTTTCAATAAATTAAATAATTATTTTTGTTCTTTGACTTAATGTTATCTTGTCTTTGAAGTAATTAATTTAACATGTTGACATTAAAAAATATCAATTATATTGATTTTTTATTTTGACGGGGAAAGGGGGCTTAATCTTGAAAAGGATTAGATTTCTGAAACTTGCAAGACTTTTGGGCAGTAGTGTAGATTAAACACAGAAATCTAAATTTTTCATTAACTTTCCAATCTCGAACTCAGCTGAAATATTCCATACTAATGTATCTTAGAGAGCAATCATGGAACAGTTATAAAAAGCTTCAATTTTAGATTTTAATTTTTTTAATTCACGCTTTTAATTATTTTACTAAAATTAAATCAAGACAAGGAAACAATTCATTGGACTTTGTTGTCAATATTTTCTTTTTTTAATAACTAAGAAATAACTCTTTAAGATGTTAACGTGCAGATAATTTTCACATTTTTATAAATTGTCTTTACATAATTTTATTATTATTTTCTCTCTCTGTATTCTATTGTTATATTAAGCTTGTAGGATATACTCATCTGAAGTTCATCAAAGAATGATCCCATGGAATCCAGTGCATACTGCAGTCCAGAGTGCGGCTGTATGTAATCACAACTGCATCAATAAATCTGAATCAAAAATCAAAAAGGGATTGATTTTGGTAAATCACCAGTGAACTAGAGAAGGGTAATTAAAACATGGGCGGCAATATCGAAATCATAAGCAATGAGATTAAGATGAAGAACAAGAACCAGTGCTGTCTTTGGCTAATTGAAGTTACTTTTTAAACAAAAGATGAATGGCTTCCTCAGAGTTTTGTATCTCTCTATTCTAAAATAAAGTACAGGCCGCTGGCGCCTGTCAAGCTTGTCGAAGCTTGTTTCCCTATCTCCTCCTAAACCGTGGGGATTTGAGTTTCGACTAAGGTGCCCACAGATTTGAAAAATTCCGAGGAACCTGCTGAGTTGGCTTAAATTTCGAAAATCGAATTATTTTAGAAGATATTAATAAAAAACTGAAAAAATAAACATTATGGTTGCGAGATTTTGCATAAAATCATTCATTCCTTTGCAACAAAGCATTTCCAAGTATCTAGAAACTCGTGAAATTTACAAACATGAGTTAGAATTACGCCCATTTTACGGCAAAATAAAAACTATATGAAATAAGTAACTCAAAATGTGTTACACAAAGTTGACAATTTTCAAATAGTAAGTTTGCTTAGACAGCAGGAGTTTAGAATTAGCGATTATTCGTTTTTCCAAAAGAGAATAACTAATATCTTGAAAATGAAAAATAATTTAAATGCAGATTATTTTAAAGCCGGTTCAGTCTGGATTATTTGCTACCAGTAGAAATATTTGGCAGAGTTAACTATGCCATTATAGCAGTTATAGTACACTTTGGATATTTGCTATCGTGACGAGATGGTATAATTCATGGTGCTAAGTACGCCAATCTGCAAACGATTATGTAAATGAAAATATGGATAACGGTTTTCCGGTAACCTTAAATGAACAGTAATTATAGGTTGTGAGCATGTGTAAATCGCCAAATAATGAAAAGTCGCCATTGGTAGCAAGCTATCCTATCTGTTCCGTAGCTTTTATTAACTTTACATGTACGCAAGTCGCCAAATAATGAAAAATCGCCATGGATGGCAAATTCACAAAGTGTCCAATAGGTTTTACATTATTAAACATACAGCTGAAACAGATGTTCTGATTTTATTACGCTTTAGCTCCT
Source organism: Cheiracanthium punctorium (assembly GCA_038373885.1). Lineage (NCBI taxonomy): Eukaryota > Metazoa > Arthropoda > Arachnida > Araneae > Cheiracanthiidae > Cheiracanthium > Cheiracanthium punctorium. Next base: position 235,465 of record JAWZYV010012456.1, read on the forward strand.
AATTAATATAACGTTTGAATGGCAACATTAAATATCATTGTGTTTCTGAGGAGTGCAAATAATTTTTCCAGCAATTATAAGCGGAGTCCGCACTCCAGGTGGAGAATAGCTCAGGACCCGTACAACACGGATTCCCATAACAAAATATCTTCCGTGTCATGAGGGGGAGGGGGGCTACTGTAGTGTGAAGTTTACATTTTTATGTACCAATGAACATGCAAGAACCAAGCAATGTGTAGCTCAGTAACATTCTATCTGATCCAATCTTCGGGTTTTGTCTGTTGAAATTATGTCTTTTTTACGAATAAGCCTTATTAGGGGCCGAATGCCTCATACGAAAAGTGAGCGTAGCGAGTCTGGGGGCCTTGGCCCCTAGTGGGGGGAAAAAAAAGTAGAGGGAGGGGAGAGAGAGAGTGGTCGATTCGTCTTTTATGATTTTAATAATATAGTTATAATCTGTGATGTATTATATATGATTTTATTAAACATTGTTTCTAAATTATTCATTTTAGTCTTCAGTTAAAATTAACTTGGTTCAAATTAACTTGGATGTACATATTTGAATGCAAAATTATGCCTTGATTTACATGTATTCAACGTGCATTTACGCTTCGGTTCTAACTATCGAATAATTTTAGGGTATTACTATACTATATATACCCTCTATCTAAAAATATTTTTTAAAAATAAAAAGGTGAGTAAGAAAATTGTACCATTAAAAGAATCTGCTCCACTCTGCATGATTTAATAAATTTCAATCACCAAATCGATTAAGAATAAAATCTTGCTACAATTTACTTCTAATATTCTACAGCAACCATTATTTTCAAATAAGTGGCATCAAATTTTAACTTAAATTTTAGATGGGAAAAAGAAAAAAAATCCCTGGAATTGGGCAATAACAAACACAATTACCTGTGTCAATAGTTCAAACTAAATTTGTCTTAAAAATTTTTCCTGGATTACTTTGCATTCACACGGTAACATACAAAATTTATAAACTGCATTTTCTCTGTCCCCAAGTGCTTTTTTTTTTTTTTTTTTTTTTTTTTTTTTTTCAAAAATTTTAGTCAAAATTTTGTGGCAGCTTACTTGAAAATAATGGCCAAAGGTTTAACATGAAATATTCAAAGTACATTTCAGCAAATACTTCATTCTTTAAGAATTTTGAAATTGATATTTATTAAATCAGACAGATTATTTGATTACTATCAAATTGTTTTCGACCACTATTTTTTTTTTTTTTAATAACACAGTAACTTATCACACCATGGGTCTTTGAGTGTAGAAGGCAAACATTACAATTGTGTTTAAACATAAATGCAATGTTTAAAAAAAAAAAAAAAAAAGACATTCCTAAAATAATGGTGAACATGGAAACCCCCTGCAATTTAACTGATTTCTTTCTATTTCAAATCATTAGGTAAGGATTTTTACAGTAATGGAAAATATCTTTGATGACATGCATAAGAAAAACAAAGAAGTAATGATTTAATCTACTGAAATGCATTAACACAGTACTCACTGAAATTTCATTCTTAGAATCCAGAGAATTTTCTTCTATACTTTGAGGTTGAGAAAAATTTGTATTAAATTCATCCTCCCCATCTGCTGGCATATATACAGGTGGCTGATAGGATACCAAAAATGTACTAGGGTTACGACGGATAACATTACGTCGTGGCTGTTATGGAGGAAAGGAAAAATGGATTAGCATAGTGAAAAACTTACAAAAATGTTTCAATATTAAGGCTACTCTCAACTCAGAAATTCACAGTTAACAGAAGTAGCTTTGCTTGCAAGAGGGGTCACAGTTTTTGACAGTTAAGGTTGTTTAAAGGGGAAACAACTCAATTAACCCCTTAAAGCGGAACCTTCAGAAGGAACACGAAGCTATGGAGTCCCATGTTACCCCATGAGAAAATCAATTTCATTCATAGCATTCACAGTTATTAATATTTTGTCTTGTTTCTTTCTCCATCATCTAGTAATGACATGATGTATAGTTTGCTGTTCTGGAAATTTTGATATTTTCCCCACCAATATTTAAAACTATTCAATTACTTTTTGCAAAGCCAGTTTTACAAATTTCAACTGAATATTTAAAATATTGGCAGGTAAAGTGTTGACAGATATGGCAAACTGTATATCGTGTCAGCTGCTAGATGGGGGAGAGAAAACCAAGACAAAACATTGACAATTGTGGATGCTACGAGTGAAATTGATTTTCCCATAGGATAACAAGGAACTTCACACCTTTGTGTTCCATCTGAGAGTTTCCCCTTAAGGGAAGGAGACAGGTAGAAAAGATTGGCTTAGTTTATCTCTAGTTGATTTCAAGAGGTCATCATGTGATCCAGAAAATTATCTGCAATCTGCATTTATAAATAATTTTTCATTTATGATTTATCTGAAATGATCTATAACATAGATGCATAAAAGAGATACAAAGGGTATGAAGAGAGTGGGGGAGGGGGGATAATTAAAAATTAAATAAACAAACCAATATTTTAGGGTAACATTTTGCTGTATTCTATATTTTTAAAACTAAACTCTTACAAAATTTTTCAATGTAATTTTATTTTTTCTTATTTTCTTATTATGATTTTTTAGGACACTTTTAGGATTAATACTCAATTTCAGATATAGTAATGTAAGTGTTTTTCCAAGATTTTCCACAAATTTATCTACATTCTTGTAGAAATTGAAGTACAATAATTTGTCTCTGTCATGCAGAAGGGGTGGGGAAAAACAAAGGAGGTTTTTATGAAGTCTCATAACTGCAGATAAACAAAAATTATTTTTATAAGTGACAATATTTTGTTCTTGGGTAGCTTAAAAAACTGCTGTCTGATTGAAGAGGTTACTAAAATTCAGGAAAATGAAGGGCGCTGATTTTTTAAAGTTTAATGCAGGAGTTATTACACATTAAGTATAATGTGAGAGTAAAATTATTAATAAAACCTCATTTAATTACTAAGAAAAACTTCAGGTATCATATATAAAAACCATATTATTTACATGGACTAGATTTATTACTTTTGACTTATAAAACATACATAAAGATTCACTAGCAGTGTGACAAATTTCTGGGAAGTGTAAATTACTGAAAAGCAAAGCAAATTCGCATAGTAATGATGTATCACAGATGTTTTTTTTATGAGCCTGTTAATAATCCTTTTAGAAAAAGTGTTATAGCACTCGTCTAATTTCTTACCAAGTTTCTCAAACAATGGGCATGTAACTACATTATTTAATCAACAAAATGAAATAGATTTTCTAAACTATCAATTTAAGTCAAGTATTTCCAGAAAAGACAAAAAAATCAATTTTTCAAGAACCATGTTTGGAAAATGAATTATAATTTCAATACTTCTTCTAAAAAAATTATTAACAGGTATGTGAAGCAGACTTAAATAAAATGTAAAACTGCCTGGAACTCTTAATAAATCTCTTAAATATTTTCTTAAAAAAAAAAAAAAAAAAAAAAAAATGGTTGTGTGCCTCCCAAGTCCTATATTGCTACTAACAGCTAAGCATATTTTAAAATAGCATACTACTTTTAAATTAAATTTCATATTGATGCTGATTATTTCATAAAATCAAACAAAATAAACACAATTTATCTACTGTTTTTTTCATAGTCATATTATTATATTTTCATTACTGTATTTGCAGGAATTTTTTTGATTTGTTAAAAATATATATATCAAAGCTGCCTGCAAAGTTTGAAAATTTTCAGCGAACAGCATTTGCACATTCGTCTACATTATCCGGGGTTGGGATGAAGGGATGTTAATGACAGAGAAATAGCTATGTATTGAGGGGAGAAATGCATACTTTTTTGATGTAACTGGGATTTGGCATCCTTCCAGGTACTGGCATACCATTTTTCATTAACTTAATGAAGTACTTTTGAACTCTGCTTGCAACCTGTCATGAAAAAGTCAATTATTAGTTTAAAATTATTTTCTGAAAAGTAAAACATACATTGAATACTAATAAAGCACTTAATCCATAACACAATAAGTAACAATTAGTCTAATTAATCGTACTAAATTAGCTTAAAAAATATTCAAACATTTAGTATTTTAACACATGGAAGATAACATACTTTGATGCCCAAGAAAAGCAATCATTTGTTTTTAATAATTCTGTTGTGCACTGGCGAATGGAATTCACAGAAATGCAAATGTAAATCAATACCACAATTTAGAATATAAATCAAATCTGAAATCTCAAATTTCCTTAGTTTGAAACATCATTAATAAAAACTTCTTAATTTGTAATATTTAAATGTATACAGTGACTACCTTGGAGAAGAGTCCATAGATTACAGTAACCACTTATGTAAAATTTCACTTTATGACCACCACACTACAATTTTTGTAAAGTGACCAACTTTATCAGACTTTAAAAGGAAAAAAGCTGAACTTGGCATGCTGAAGTACAGTAACAAGAATTTGCAAAATGTACACACACATTTCACTATTCACAAGTTATTTTAAATTTAAAAACAAACTTGTGCGTAAGTACTACATGCTGTACATATCACACAAAATAAGTAACAAACCTTCATAATGAAATACTCTCACAAAGTCAAATGTTATATATGCATTTAAATGACCACTTAAAAAGAAAAAAAAACATGAATTTAAATATTAAAAATTTGTAAAAATAAATAAATAATAAGGGTTAATTTTTACTTTTATTTTGTTGGAAGTTTAACTCTTTCTGGATGGGTGCCGCATGTATATGGCAGTTCAAAATTTATCAGAAAGGACAACAACTATGCGTATGTGGCTTCATCGTGCAGAAAATAATTAATATGGGAATGCTACATGATTATCAAGCCTTTACCCAAGTGTTGAAAATTAGCTGTGCTTTGAGAAAACTCCTGCAGTTTTTGGATATCTTGCAGTGGTGGTTTTCATATTTGTGGGTAACTTCTGCAAAATTTGGCTGCTGTCCAAAAGGGGTTAATAAAGAAATACTAATGAAAAAACATTCATTCTCAAGAAGGATAAAAAAAGACTGAAATTGGGTTGCTGGAAGCACAATTTTCCAAGCCTGGTGCCGACATCCGATCCAGACAGTTTTTACTTCGGCAAAACGAGAAATAAATACCACCAAGACTGAGAAAACTCCATAAAGTGTAGAAATAATACTAATCAACATAAATCTCCAACTATCCTTCTACCAACAACTAAAAAATTCAAGATTTACATCAATCTTGCAAATGATTATAAATGAACTAAAAAAGTGAAAATTTGCAGAAAAAGAGCATGTGTGTTTTATAAAATGGCTGTTTTGTTATTCCTGAGACTGGTCAAATTAGACAGAGGTTTCACGGACATTTATTAGCACTTTTTTATACTTGAAACCACTTATACTTTTTATAATTGAAAACAACATAAACTGTCTAAAAATCACACAAATTAAAAAAATATAGGGAAAAAATCCATATTTTTAATTCAATATATTTCACATTTTAAGGAATATATCATAAAAATTAATGTGGAACATAAAAATACATAAAAATTAATTGCTTTTCGAAGCTGGTTTTTAAGTGCTGTGTGTAAATTCTTCATTGCTGTGTCTTAATGGATTGTGTATGGTACCCTTGCATATTTCCACTGAATTTTGTTTGTGTAAGTGTTTAATTTGTGTCAGAATTACGACACTTGTGAAAGCTTCGGTACTGAGTGGACTGTTATAAACGAGTTACTGGAAATTAGTGCCTGTGAATTTTGTATAGCTGATTGTTCTACGAAGTTCTAGAAGCAATAAAGTTTGTTCCATCCTGACAAGTGGACTCTTTTCTAGAACTTTCTACACCAACTGGACTTTAGAACGACAAACCCAGGAAACAAGCAGAGTATTCTGCAACAATAGGATAATAATCAATTGGAAAATAAAATCAAAGGCCAATCGGGGGCCTCCCTTGTGTGTGCACATCAGAAAAATTAAATATGTATTAAAACAAATAAACATTACAGTGTCTATCACTTAACTTTAAACTTGGGCATATTTTAAGAGGATCGATATATGATAATAGCATCAACCTAAACAACTACCTGTAGTGGAGTACGATTTTCAAGACAATTTGCAATTTTTTCCCATCTTCGACTCTCAACTTCTTCAGGAGGAAATTGTATCAACAATTCCTCAAGTTTTTTTTGTTCTTCAGCAGTCCAATACTGGTTAAGTTTGGGTTTTAATTCACCATTGCGATTTGCTTTTCCTCGATAACCTATAAAAATAAATTTTATTAATGCTGATCTTTTATAAAACCATGGAACTTTTGAAGATTTAAAATAATAACAAAAATTAAAGCAAAAATAATACATTAGATTATGTCAGTAATAAATACATATAGTACTCTTCACATTCACAAAAAGCATATTTATACATTTCAATACACAGCAGAGACTCCTTAATGTGTTCATGGTTATTGTTATTAATCGCTTATTGTTATAAAAATCAGCCAGCACCAATGGAGTATTAAGTTGGGGGGTTACCATGAATTACATGGGTTCAACTGATTTTTTTTTTTTTTTTTTTTGACTTAATAATTAGTTACGATGAATATATGTATTCAAAACAAGTCCCACTTACTCCTTTAATTGGCCAAGTCATTAGTGGTAGTTCATTTGCCCGCAATAACTCAAGTACTACCCTTGGAAGATCCAGCATGAGAACCTAATAGACCAAATTAGAACTAATCTCTTTATTTATACACCTATACCTAGTATCCACACATTTTAATTATTTACCATTTGCTAACTCACTTTACAAAATTAATTATAAGTAATTTTATCTAATTCTTTTCAAATTTATTTTTTGCTAACGGGGGGGAAGATGTCGTAGTTTGACCCAGATTGACATAACTTTTACAGTAGCTTTGTTTACGGATGTGGTGCATTCGCGTAAGCATCATCGTCAATCGTCCTGAAGGCTGCAGAGTTGCGTCGGTCATCATATTCCTGCTGCCGGATACTCCTTTATGACATAGGACACTTTAAAGGCTCTATAGCTCCAATTTATTAGGGGCCATTTTGGGTACTCTCTGGTTGTCAATCCCGATGCGAGCTTGTCTGCAATCATAAATTTACATGTTCTTTTACCCTTGGGTCAACCAAGACTCTACACCACGTTGTCTGCAATTGTAAATTTGTATGTCATTTTATCTCTGGGTCACTTGAATGGGTCCCAGTAATACAACAACCAACCACCTATATTCCATTCCATACAAAATTAAACAGTTTGTGTGTACAACTTTTCAGCAAATGTTATTATTTTTTTTCCACATACTATTCCTGAAAAATGTACTAGGATTTGGGATTTTGTTAAGAAATCTGTACCAAGCATGACTTCCAAGGAAAATTATACATTGTTTGTCTATTGGTGTTAAGCACATGCATTCGAAGCTTTGAGGAAAAAGCTATTCGATAATTTTGAAACGAGGCACACACCAGGGATCACTCTACAAATGAAAAAGGGCAGTGTTTGGGAAAAGAGCATATCATATCACACAAAAAGGGCAACTTTTCTAATTATTGTCTACAAACACATAAGGGTAGCTTTTATAAACATACTTTTATGTCCGAAAATGTGTTTTCTTAATAGCAATTTTTTAAGCAAATGATTAAACAAATTTTGAAACCAAATTTTTTCATTCAATGAAATCTACACTTTTACAAAAATTGTGTAAGGCAGCCATTATGCTTTGTTTCAACAAAAAAACAAAAAAAGCATAAAAATAAATAAATTTTGTAATCATAAAATAACGGTAATCTGGTTTTGCCGACAAATTTTCAATAATTGTGCCAATTTTCAAACCCGAAAATGACAGAAAACATTCCATTTTAGATTCAAATTTTATTGTATTCAGCGTCACTGCAACTTTTCTCTCTGTATATATGCTAGTCTGCAACTAGTGGAGGGGAAACGGGACACTTGTCCAGGCATAGTGCTGTTACGTCAAAATTGAAATGGAAAGAAGGGAGCGCCAAAACAAAGGTTTGTCCCGGGCGACTTGACCTCTAGCAGGGATCATTCCAGGTTTCTTTCCCAGGGTCCTATTTTTGTGAAATTTTACCTAATTTTGTGAATTTTTTCTATTTCTGTGAACTTCTTCCAATTTTCTATTTCATTTTTGAGCAAGAAAGCAATCACGAAATAGAATTGAATATTTTTTTTTAAATTAAAAATAAAATGGGTATAGTTAGTTCCCTTAAAAAAAGTTGGCCAAAACTGAATAATTCCTGTTCACTGAACATCCGGGATAGTCATAACCTGGAAAAATATTTTTTTTAAAAATTGATTAAAATTAAAAATATAAAGCTTTAAATCTTTTACTTTTAAGTGATTAAAAAATAGATTTTATAATAAACGTAGGCAGTTTTGATTTTAAATTGCAGGTACTAAACACTTTTATTTACACCCCAAATTCAAACTTTAGTAATTTTTAGATATTACAATGTCTGTCAGTTTCGACTGGAAATACTCTAATACTAACGATGTGAAAAATGCAATTTTTAAATCTAGTTAAATTTCAACAATTGAAGGGAAATCAAAAATAAGTTGCAGATAATTATAGATAGGAGATATTAGCTAACATTATATTTTTAAAAAATAATTTCAACTTGTACCATTAAAGAAAAATTACTTGTCAGTATACACAGAATATCCCAAAAACACTGACCTGGGATTTTATTCCTTAAATATTTTACAGTAAATCACAAATTTATGTTAAAAAAAAGGTGGGGGTACAGAATTTTACAGTAATGATTATAATTTTTGGAAGTTATGATTTAGGACTGAAAATTAAGTTATAAATTTTCAGTCTTCTATCATTTTTTGCTCGCTACGGCCCTGCCTATGCCGATAGCATTTCTCTGTAGTGTACCCCTATGACTGCTCTTTAAAAAGACATTAAATCCCAATAAAATCACTCCTATGCTTTGTTGTTCACTCCCAAGAATGAAGAAATGCAGTATTACACTATTTCTACCCCCCCCCCCCTTTTTTCCAGCCTTGAGCAATGATTGACCTATATTTATCCCATTTCACATTCCACAGTGTGAATTCTCGACCGATTAAACAGGGCGTGGCACCCGGCAACCCTTTAACGTCTGGCAGCCCTTTTTCTCCCCCTATGGTTTGGTTGGTCCGTTTTTCCATTCTTATTTGCCAAAACTTTTTCTCCTTCCTTACCATACAGTTTTCCTTATACAGGAGACAATACAATGAAGTCAAAATCGACGTTTAAACGACCCTTTACAAAACAGGAGGTATAACTGTTCCTTCACAAAATTCCAATCAGCCTTTTTTTTTTTTTTTTTTTTTTTTTTTAAAATACACCCTGATAAAATGCCCTTTTATAAATAATTATATTTTCTGTTTTCTTTCATTTGCGTAATCTGAAAGATGCCCCCTGGAATTTTTGTTTTTCAGCAATGTAAAAGGGCCATCTGGCACATTACGCTTTCAGTTGGGGGGAAAAGAAGGGAGTTCAAAATGATTTCCCGTAAGGATGTTATGTTTGATAAGTATGCAGGTGTGAATTAGTAAACAATAAGCTTAGCCACATAAATTTCCGTTGTTTTGAAATGGATGTTATGCACTCTTGCAAGTCGTTCTTAATGATTGCTTTTAGTGTAATTATGGCCTTTCTACTTCAGCATGGCCTTTCTACTTCAGATTATTGGTCATTAATTTGGCCCCCGATGCCTACCCGAAATTCGATATTTTCAAGTAGTATTTCCTGACTGCTGCACACCCTGTCAATGAATCAATTTTTTCCTATTCTTTTTAGTACACCGACGGGGAGGAGTGTGTGTAGGGGGGGGGGGGTCACCCCACACTTCCAGAATTGCCCTTGTCTTGAACTTTCCATTCAGCCAGCCTTAAGTTTGGATGAATGTGTTTTGAAAATCTGAAAAAATAAACAATAACCAAGTGGCGTTTATTAATTACTTACAGCATTTATAAAACACCATGAAGCGCCATTTACAGTAGGAAATAATTTATTGTTATGACTACTTTCCTGGATGGCAGATTGTTTCTCTAATGAGATATTTTATGACCTGAAGCTACAGCGAACGGTTTTAACCCTCTCAGAGAAGAGCGGCGACTGAGCAGATGCCCCTCCCCCTCCTCCCCCACTCATCATTGATAAGAGAATAAACAAATCAACTACGTTGTTGTTGTTGTTGGAGAGAGGCTTTTTTGGGGTCTAGCCGGGACCACGTGGCCCCGGTCTAGCCGAGCGCCAGCAATGGTAACAAGAATCAAAGAAAAGGGGAAACAAGGAGGGGTGGAGAAAAGGAGAGCGGCATTTTGATTGGGGGGGGGGGGGGGGAAAGCAGAATTTTATCAAGGAAAAGGGCAGGAAGGGCGGAATTTTATCAAGAAAAAGGGCAAGGAGGGCGGCATTTTACCAGGAAAAGGGCACCAGGGCGGGCTGCTCCCCTGAAACGCTCTAGAGTGATCCCTGCACACACTATCTTTCGGATAATTTTTAAAAACAGTGTGAGCAGTTTATTATTGAAGTTCTGGGGAAGAATTGTACACACACAAAAAAATTTTTTTTTCAATAAATGTTTTTTATCTACATTGTATTTTATCGTGGGTGTGCTTAAATTTCACCATAAGTAATTAGTTATCTAAATAATACTAGGTTTTATCATTAAATTTTTCTTCATTCGCTTATTCTTATCAAAAACTTGTGATCCCAAGGTGATCACATAAAGTGGCACCTACTGTATAAAATAATATACTTAAAAATGCAACTCATTACCTAAAATTTAATAAGGGACTATATTCCGTATACGGTGCTTTGTTTACATATCAATGTTTTTGTTTACGATTCATTGGTGAACAATCTGACGCCAGGTTGGGCGATGCACCGCCAAAGTGAAGCTACCTGCCGGTGGTAGTTGTGACTGGCAACCGTAAAGAATACGTCTATCGTGAGTTTGGGTTGATATTTGATATTGTTTCATATTATTGATGGAATGGAATGAAATATGTTATGTTAATGTATGAAAAGAATTTGCGTGTGTTCGTTAGAAATAGGGTGTGAATATAAAGCCTAATAAAAGAAAGCATGCTGGTGTTACCTTATAAGCCAGTGGGTGTTGGGGACATTTCTGAGCGGTTATTTAAAAAAAAAAAAGATAAGTGCTCTTTTTTAACGAATCTTTGAAATGTTTAAGGTTTTTAATGTGAATTTTAAATTGAAATTTGATGTGTTTTTGTTTTCGTAAGTGCTATTTACGTGCTATTCTAATCATACTGACTTTATAAGAGATGTACAACTAGGTTGTTTAATTCACCGATGTTTTTTTGAGTTGAAAACGGGCCAGTGTTTGCCCAGTTTACATTAGCTGTACAACTAGGTTGCTTAATCCACTGTTGTTTTTTTAGTTAAAAGCGGCCCACTGGTTGCCTAGTTTACATAGCTGTACAACTAGGTTGCTGAATTCACTGAGGTTTTTTTAGTTAAAAACGGTCCACTGGTTGCCTAGTTTACATAGCTGTACAACTAGGTTGCTGAATCCACTGAGGTTTTTTTAGTTAAAAACTGTCCACTGTTTGCTCATTTTAAATTGCCTGTTACTGAATTTGCAGACGTTCTTTTGGTTAAATATGGACGTTGTATTTTGTTTTAATGTTTTTGTAAGTGGAATATAAGTGCAATTTTAATGTGTTAAAATACTTTGCTGATCGAGCAAAATGGTTGGCGACAGTCGCTGGAGCTTGGCAACTGCTAAGCTCTAGCGACTGTTGCCGTGTTTACATGGGATGCACATTGGCTTGTATGATTTTACCTTAATAAGTTCAATACAGGTTTCTACAGGTTCTGTGAAAGTGAAGCAACTTCCTATCAAGCTAACACAAATAATAAAACATCAAAACATTCAGGCATTTCTTAATTTACAACTACACTTCCATTAAAAGATGTCTACTGACTAAAAAAGCATGACCTTAAAGAAATTTTTCTGACCCTACATGCTTACTGTCATTTTGCTGATTTTGAAAAATGTAACTAATAGATAAATACCACATTAAAATATTACTTTTAACACTTACATTTAATAGTATCATGGAAAATTAATCAAGGAATTAAAAAGATGACCAATTAATCAGTTGTGCATTGATAATTAATTAATAATTTGAAGCATTTAATAATTTTGTTGCTTTCGAGAATTGTAAATAATTTTGAAATATAATTAAATGTAACTGATACTCTCCTCTTATGTAATAAAGTTATATCATGTTTTAAATAGAGAAAATTGCCTTCTTTTTCTATTATAACTAGGATAAAGTTGTAAAAAATTCTTCACCTCATATAAAAAACATGTGACTTTTATGACCAGTGGACAACTAGAGATGGGACAGACTCAGCTCAAGCCCAAACTGGGCTCGGGTTCATGAGAAATTTCTCCTTTATTGAACGTAGAGATTTTAAAAAGAGATTCATGGGAGAAATAAACTAATTATTATTATTTGATAAACTTGAATATAAAGAATTAGAAAATGCATTAAGAGTTTGCTATTATATTTTTCTTTAATTTGCACAAACGTTAAAATTTATGACATTCTATCAATAAAGTAATTGACTTCTATTTATATATTAGCTGAAATGTCAGGCTTCAATTTAAATAATATCACTTTGGGCAGGCTTATGTCCTGTAAAAGTCCCCAGGCTCGGGCTTTAAAAATTAAGCCCGAACTCATCTCTAGTAGACACCCTCTAGAAATACTCCAAGCTTTACCAAAACCACAGAGACTTAACAAAATTAATAGATCCAAGCTTATAACTAACACATACCATTCTTTCCAAAATCCTGGTTTACTTTTGCAGACAACCTTGTCAATTGCCGTCGACCAAATGTAGATGAGTTGCCGCTTAGAGCATACTTATTCCAATCAATGACTGGTAAAGGCTGAATTTTTTGTGCAGCTGGAATATTTGAAATTCTTTTATTTTGAAGATCGTCCACAAACTTGATAGGATCTGATAATGCTTCTTCTCGGAGTTCATATAAACGATCCAAGTCTTTAATAGCTTGTGCCCTTTGTGCTTCAAGAATAAATAATGTCTGTAATTATTCAATAAAGAAAAAAAGTGTTAATGACTAACTTAAAATCCTGTCTGTTACAACAGGTAATTTTTTTTTTTTTTTTTTTTTTACCATTTAATCTATTAACAATTTAAAAAATATATGGAGACAAGATACATTTCAGAAGTTTCATAGTCTTGAACATGCACTATTAAAAACTGACACCAAAGGCAATTTTAAAACATTCAGGAAAACAAAAAAAAAAAAGCAACCATGTATATTAAATACAGTAAAGTGCTGCACTATCCAATTACTCGAACCACTATCTCTTCACAACCTTCTTTTTTTTTTGTTTAGAAGTGCAGTGATGTAAGGGCTGGTACACTGAGCTGCCGTGCCATAGGTCCAGGGTTCAATCCCTGGCTGGGTAAAGTTGACAAAATGAGGAGCAAGTTTGCTTGTGGAATAAACAAAGAGGGCTTTGTGTCAGACTGACCACCTGGCCAGGAATGCATGCTTCTGCACCCTAAAGCCTAAATTGTGACGCAGTGAAGACGCAGATGGGCAACATAGACATTGTACCCACATGGCCTGGTACACCAATGTTCAGTTTTGTTATTATTGTTTGTTATAGTACATGAAATTTAAGCATTTGCCCCTAATCAAAGGATTGTAAAGGGCAGAAGTAAGAGAATGAGGACTTCAGAAAAACAGGTGAAATCAAGTTCAAGATAATAAATTAATTTTTATCTGACCCCAACACTCTTTGCCATGAATTTCTTCATGTCCCCAGAAAACAGCCATGGCGACAGAAGGGGACCAAAAGGGTCATGCACTTAAAATGTCAATTACTCTAGCCGAATTTTAAAATTTTATGTTGCTCATCTTCAATATCTGCAGAAGAAATATGCAATATTTTTAAAAAATAGGTTTCCATAACATGAACATTCACAGTAAAGAAATATTTCGGTTTAAAATAGTTTGTGCTATATAAACTTTTCAAGAATAACAAATTTATATACAGAAACTGCCAGGACGCGTCATGTAAAAAGTAATTTACTAACAGCATTAAAGAATGTTCATTCTAAGGAAACAGATAAACTAACAGTATTGGTTTGATTTTTGACACTAGGAGCATTGGCAGCACAAAGGGCAAAGGGACACTTGCTCCCCCCCCTGGATTTTTATATGCTGTTTTTTCCCTGCTTTTCTGTTCTTTCCAACATGAAAACCATATACAGTGAAACCTCTCCGAGCGGCCACCCTTGTATAGCGGTCACCCCTCTAAACGGAAAATTTTTCATGGCACGGATTTTTTGGCTCATAGACATAATGTTAAAATAACATCTATCAGCAGCCACCCGACCGCCTCTAAACGGCCACCATGTGGGATCGCCCATCCCATTTTTCTGGAAATTCTATTCACGCTATGCTTTACTTTTGAGCGGAAAAATTCAAGGTCTGGTTTATCAGGGTGGCTACGGAAATTGAGAAAAAAAGTTCCCTGATTTTTCCCTGACTATCTTTATCAAATTTCCAGAACTAATTATATACATACCATAATCTTTCATGTAAATCACTATTGTGTATCATGCACCAACAGGTGAATGCTTCATATAGGGAAATAAATAATAGAAAACCACAAACATGCTTAATATTAATAAAATTGTAGTTCAGTTTCTTAAATCCAAACATAAAATTTAGTTGAACACTAAAAGACAATATGTAGCAGAAAGTTTCCTCGTTTTATAAAGATAGTGTTCAATTTTAAGCGTAAGGATGACTGATCAAAATAAACTGGCCACCTAGTCAATTTATTTTATTTCAATCAATGTATCGTTTCAAATAAAAAAAAATATGTAAAAAGGCTTAAAAATGAGCACTATCTAAAAAAAAAATCGTCTTGACAGGGAGCTTAGCAGGCATCACTCAAATGTCCCATCACTTTAAAAAACACAATGGCGCAGTAGAAGACTAAATCATCTTTTACCATTCATTTTACCTATGACTTTATTCAGGAAGCAATTCACATGCCGATATGATTCACAGATCCGGTTTCCTGTACGATCCACATCTTAGAACGAGTCTGAATACATGCGCTTTTTCGGATTTGTATAGTGATAGTGCCTACATAACTTGAGTCACGGATTCATATTTCTATGTTCTCGTATGATCTGTATTCTGGTTTCGGATTCGTAAAATGTCTGTATCTGTGCATCAGTTGAGTATCGTGTGATCCAGAACGGAGCCGAGCATCAGATTGACAATTAAAAATGATCTAGTTCACTCGGCAAAAACGAAAGTTCCCTGATTTTTAAATATTTTTGCAAAATTCCCCGATATTTCCATGATTTTTCCAGATTGATAAAGTACCCTGATTTCCCTGATCTGTCGACACCCTGTTTATGGTCAAATATAAGACCCACAAATAACTTGCGAAGTCCATTCTCACTGTTTCTCCCCCCTTTCTTTGAGGTAGGGTTAAAGATTAAAACTGTTATCTCTTTTGTATTCTCCCCACACCCTTAACACAGGGAATCCCTGTTGCACCACCTATGGAAACCGAGGGATTAACTGGACAATCAGGCATTGAAGGTATCCTAGGGCATTTGTTTGAAATTCCAATCAGTAAAGTTAAGGGAGAATAGCACCTCTTGCTGACTATTGACTGTAGGCGGATTCCGATAATTCTGAAGCAAAGATGTCATTCATGCCACGCCAGTTTCATTTCATTAGTTGGTCAGTGATCTGAGTTGCCAGGATGTCGAAATGCGTTTCCTAAATCTTGAGCAGTACATTGAAGTTCTTAAAATTTCATTTTAACAAAGGAATGTGTGTCAGACTTGTTTACATTACGCATTATAGCAATTATCTTATAATAGTAAATAAAACCCTTCAGAGCGACCAAATTTTCTAGGTACCGTGGGGTGGCTGCTCAGAGAGGTTTCACTGTACTGAAGTAATCTCCCCCCCCCCCAAGTGAAAAAATACTCTGCCGACACCCTTGTTTTTCACAATTTATATTTTGATAGTTTATCTGTTAGTAAATTTTCAACAAAAGTACACTACATTCTAAAAGTTTTTTTATGCAAAATGATTTTAAAAAATCAAGTTTATACAAGTATTGAAATATAAAATTTTGGGCAAACTGAGTTATTATTTGGCTCGCCTGGCCAGGAAAGTTTGGTGCCACCACTGCCTGAAAACACACAATATTCTTTCAAATTACAGAAGTGACAACTTTCCAATCAAAATGCCCGAGATCTCCTGCTTTTTAATGTCAAAAAGCCTGAGATTTTTTATGCATTTATTTTTAGCATAGATTCAGTATATAATCAATAACTGACCGTTTCTTTTCTTAAATAACATGTACGTCCATATAAACTTGTAAATTCAGTATAATATAACTGGTAAGTATCTAGTAAACTTAAGTAATAGGCTAGTGCTAAGCTGTATGTATAATGTAAATATCAGGTTGTAACGAAAGTTTTCCGCCAAATCTGCTTGAACAACTAACTTCTAACTCCTTAGATAACTGTCGAGTGGTTAATTACTGATCTTCCACAAGTTCTCGCAGGCTGGCCTCATCAACATAAATAGACCTGCCAAATCTTTCTGCTTCTTGAAATGTCATAGTCCTTGTTTTTGAACTTTCGGTACCAAACCTGCACAGTGTCACATGATACAAAAATAGTACTTAAAGTTGTACACATAATTCGCTAAAATTCTGTAGCTGACTTTTTACAACAGAACTGGAAGGAAATGATGGCTCTAATCCGCTAGAGTGATAGTTTCATTTCAGACACCTTGTACTTAATGATAACAATATTTTTTTAGAGATTTCGCAACACAGTGTTATAAAGTACCGTAATTTATGGAAGAAACGCCGCGGCGTTTATGAGTTTAAAAGTTCAAAAATAGCAAGTGCGGCATTTACAATATTTTAAATTTTTTCTAGCCGATCTTCAACGAAAAATCGAAAAATTCGTTTAGTGATAATTTTCTCAAAAGATGGCGCCACCCCCGACACGTACTCTTTAGCGTGCACAGATCACAGCATAGCCAATCAGAATGTTTACTTTTAACTGGAAATGTTTACTTTTAACTGGAGCCTCTTCTCACACATCGATTGCTGTTTTCATTTTAATGGCACCTGGTAGTCTGTCCGAACTTTGTGCGGATACATGAAGGTTTTTAGAACTTATTTTTTTATTTCTATAAATTCGCCTTCGTGAATATGAACATTGATATCTGATTATTTGAAAATAGAAATTGTAAGCTTCGTAAAATAGCGGTAAATACTATAAAACATTCTATGGAAAGGGGGAGAAAAAAAAGAGTTTTTTTTTTACCGTTTATCCAATTTCTCCGGAAATATATCCGATCAATTTAATAGCTTTTTTCTAATAAATTAGGTCTAATAAGTAATGCAACATATTTATTTATTTATTTTTTGTTAATTAAGAAATTATTTTAGAAATTGAATTTTATCTGGCATTGACTTCTTCTGACCACGATCACCCCCCCCCCCCCCACCAATGATCGCGGCTGCGGCATTTACGACGGGTGCGGCGTCTCTGATGATTTTCTAGCTAACTAAGCTCATTTTCGTGGGTGCGGCATTGCTTCCATAAATTACGGTAATTCTCTTTCTTTCAAATGCCAAAAATTGTTCAACAAAATATGAGTAAATACGCCAACGCGAACTGTATGCTGACAATTAGGGATCGACCGATACCACATTTTCGCCTCTGAACGATACCGATACTTTACCTATAAATTCATTTTCAAAAATAGCCGATACCGATACTTAACCGATACCGATACTTTACGTAATTTAATGTCATTTAACCTACATCTGTATTCTGGGCAATTTTTGTAACGAGAGTGTAGTTCTCGTTAAAATGAATAACAACCAGTAGAAAGCATTTAAAAAGAAAAAACAGTGGATACATTGAAGTGTGAATTTACAGTAGTTCTTATCTTTCGTTTCTATTCAATCATGCCGACGAATGACTGAATGTATGAAGAGCTGAATACTGGGAAGCGTATTAGCGTGCAGGTTCGGAATTCTTTCTCCTTACGTGGCTGTCGATCTAGTGGTCTAGAGTTTTGGGCGATTTTCTCCAGATGTTACGTGAATATGCGTTAGACTCCCTTAAAAAGTCCTCCTTCCAACCCCCCCCCCCCTTATAGGTAGATGCCCCTCAGTTAGGCTTGATAGAACACAAACACGGGGGGGGGGGGGGGGGGTTAGAGGGATATATTAATTAGATAATCCATTTCCAGTGCCGGCTGGTGCAAATATTTAAATCAATTTTTCTCAACCTGTATTTTGTCGCCTGTTTGTTTCGATGAGTCAGATAAAAGGTTTCCATATTAGACCCAAAACAGCTTCCTGCTTGCTCTTACTGTATGTATCTTTGTTTTTGGTTCATGCCTCGATTTTGTGCTTACAAAAGTGAACACATTAAATTTATTCAACTTCAAAGCTTGCAAGTTTTATATAGATTTTCTTTAATTATAATTCTTTCACATATGAAAATATTTTTTAGATTACTTAAACTGCATTAAATTGTGATAATGCAGAAACTGTACAATATTATGTAAATACATATGTATTTACATATTGTTCATTAAATACGTATGTAAATTCTTCCCTTAAAATGCATAATAAGTTCATATTAATCTGCTCCAATTATTTAATCACTAAGTGAATTATTAAATGTTTTAGCAAGATTTCTTTTCAGTAAGAACTCATACGATCATTTGTAAATTCTTTTTGAAAATCCGATTATTTTGATTCTCCGGACAGGGTTAAGTCACAATTGATCCAGATAATCCATGTATTTGATCTTTTCCGTACGAAGAACTGGTACACACCGATTATTCCTGTGTTTTCCTTATATATAAAACAAATACTATTCACAAGAAGCATGTTAGAAATATGTTACCCCAAAATTTGAAATAAACTAAATAATAATTAGGATTACAAATTATACTAATACAGCTTCAATTTTTTAAATTAACAATATAAATAATTATTAGATATTGATAATTAGTACACTTCTCAAAACAGAATTATACACAAAAGCTGCGTTCTCTCGTTAATCTGATAGATAATAAAATCATTAGATGTTTGATAATTCGTACTTTTGATAGTGTGTAATATTTTAAAAATGTATCATTTAACTTCTGGACCAGCATAATTAAAGTTCACGATAGTCGCCAGTTTTCAAGTCACTGCCAAAAAGTTAACTTCTTTGCGACACAAAGAAGGAATAAATTGTTTTTACTTATAGGTTCCGTTATAAATTTAGTATTATTAATTTTGTCATTGAAACAGCTACAATATGAAGAAAAATATTTTTGCTCGTTTTCAAACTACGCATTGGAGGATCTAAATAAAAGATGCTTAAAAATGAAGCGATTAAACGAAGGTTAAAGAAAAATCCAAAATTGATAAATTCAATTTTCAAGTCTTAAAAAAAAGTTGCTACTTAAAGTATCCTTTTTTAATTAAATTGCTCTTCAGTGTTTTTGCTTTTATGATCATTGTTAAAATGTTTTTCTGTGATTAATATGAACGAATTTTATCTGTTTTAATTCTAAGCTCTGAGCAGGGGCGGCGTGGCACGGTAAGCAAGGTCTGGGTGGCATCGTCAAAAGAGGGGCCATTTTAAACTAAAACTGAGAAAATCTTGAGCAGTGGTTCCCAAACTTTTATGTTCTTCTCTTCAAAAAATCTTCTACTAGATTTTTTTTTCGCGACCCACTACTACATAACGATAACCAATATAGGCTATATAAAATAGTATAGTTCACTATATATATAAAACTAAAGTTTAATTTTTCCCACGCTTTTCGACCCAGCGAAATTCCTCCCGTGACCCAACAATGGGTCACGGCCCATAGTTTGGGAACCACTGATCTAGAGCGCAAAAGGGGCAGCTTTTTTACGTTTGTAGAGGGGCACTATGTTGGGGGGGGAGGCATGTCCGGCAAACGTCATTCGATTCAAACCCTAACCCCGTTTGCAAGCACAGAAATACGACTCACTTCCGATAGCAGAATGCTACTTTCGGTTTCAAATATTTCCGGCTAGGGTTGCCAGGTCGCCAAACCAAATAGCCGGACAGACCAGCCAGTTTGGCCGAACATTTGGGCAAAAAGGTCTGACAGCCTACATTATTGAGGATTTTGTCTCAGTATTAATAGGTACGACAAAAAAATTGTATGTAAAATCAAGCTTTTTTTATTATTACCCTGAATCTTGTTAAATTCTAATGAAATATAAATAACATTGAATGCCAAATCAGTTCAGTAAAAATCCTAACAAAAGCTCGACATGGTTAAGTTTGGCCGGACACGCAATCAAAAAGCCTATCTATGTCCGGCTTTATCCGCACGCCTGGCAACGCTATTTCCGGCTGACTAATATTAAAATGTCTGTATCTGAAGTTCTATAAGCTAAATAGAAACAAATTCCTCAAACGTATATCGAAATCTAAAATATTACCCTCTAACACACATATGGGCCACCACTGGCCCGCGTGTCGGATGTGGCCCATCACGGCTTTTGATCCGGCCCACGGAACATTCGAAAACTCCGTATAAACCATTAAATATTCCATATAAATCCCAATTATACGACCCGCGACTTCGCTAACATCCTAAGTTTCGCACACAGCTTTTCAAAGGTTGTCCATACCTGCTTTAACACTTTAAAGGTCGTCATCCCCTGAAATATCAAACGATGTCAAGGACCGTCTCCTCCATCATTTTTGATATCTATATGATATACCCAAGCCGAATCAGATGTCTTTGCGCCAATATTTTGAAATAAATAAATTTAAAGCATGTCTCTTAAGCGTGAAATCTATATCAAGAGCTAGACTTTCTCCAACGATATCAAAGCCTATATATACAGTAGAATCTCCCTATAACGAAGTCTCCTTACAACGCATTTCACCCTATAATGCAATTTTTCATTGAAACGTAACTTTAAGGCTTAAATAACACTATAAACATTCTCCATATAACGAAGAGCTTATCTTCCCATAGCGAGTATTTCAGATTTACCTTTGATTTTTTTTTTTTTTTTTGGCTGGTTTTGAAGAAAATTTTAATTTTTGGACAGACCATTTAGTGAAAGAGTAACAGATGATAAAAATGGAGACCAGGAAAATGAAACTGACTCTGATAATGGAGACACTTCACCAGCGCTCGATTATGACAACAGGGACACCGGGCATTGATGGATTTGGGGGCCCCGCATCTATGAAATTTGTAATATTTTTCATAAAATTGTGATATAAAAAAAGAATATTTAAAAAAAAAAAACATTTAAAATTGGGGGCCCTGAGCAAAGTCCCGATTTGCCCATATAGTAATAAGGCCCTGCCCTGCGCTTCACGACCAAAACCACGTCATAACGAAATGCTTCATCCTTTCAAAACCATTAAAAAGAAATTTACAAATGGAAGAAAATGTGCGTCACTCTATTTTCAGCGCACTTTTAAACCCTACCTACCACCCAACCAGCGCACCCTACTGGCAATGTTTGCGGTGGCGGGAAACTTTCGTTACAACCTAATAAATTCAATTTCGAATATTTGCCAAAGAAATAATGGAAAATGCAAACCATCAATCAAAATAAATAAGGATGACTACTCACACCAAAAATTATTTAGAGATACCTTATAACACTAAAATTTGAAATAATATCTAATTTTATATTTAAAAAAACATTTCTTAATCTCACAAAGCTTTGAAATTTTAGCATATTTATACATAAATAATGAGCACAACATAATGAATATAATGAAAATTCTTAAAACAACTTCATATGCATTATTAGGTTGTTGAACCCCACGCAGGAATATGGAAAAAAAAAAAAAAAAACCACGAACTGATTTTGCAAGCTTGATGAAGAAAATTTGAGAAATTTTCAATTTTTACTTTGTACCATGTAACATGTAAAGAAAGTATTGTAATAATGAAAAAATTCAACTTTGAGATTTTGGTGTATTTACACATTTTGAGGTCTTCTGAATTCATTTATGCTATTTTTACGAGATGTATGTATGTCTACGTGAGTGAACACGGTAGCTCCTAAACAGAGCATTCGATTGAGCTCAAATTGGGTATATATGTTATAAACCACTGTCGCAAGACCGGTATTGATTTTGGTGTGTATAGGACTTCTAGTTTTTCTACAGGGCTACAACAAAGATTTCTTTTACATTATGGCCCACGGGAGGAAGTTTTTGAAAGTGTGCTAGCGTTTAAACGGTACCTTCGATTGAGCTCAAATTGGATATACATGTTAAAAACCACCATCGTAGGACCGGTATTGATTTTGATGTGTATAGGACTATAGTTTTTATACAGGGCTACAACAAAGATTTCTTTTACATTATGGCCTATGGGGGAAATTGTTGAAGGTGCGCTAGCGTATAAACGGTAAATTTGAGCTCAAATTGGGTATATATGTTATAAATCATCATCATAAGACCGATATTGATCTTGATGTGTATAAAACGGTGCACCTTCGATATACCCCTTACCTTGATTTTTGGCGATTTTTTTTTTTGGCGCCAAGGCCGTTTTTGACGGCGCCAAAAACGAAAGAAAAGTGGCCAAAAATGCCGTTTTCGACGGCGCGAAAAATTAAAAAATGGCCGTGAAACCACTTCCGAAAGCGGAAAAACTATAAGAATTTGAAGATTTCCACAAAAAAATTTAGGGTCAAAATGTAAAAATGGCCGCGAAGCAACGTTTTCAGAACTGAAAAAAACTATGAGAATTAGAAAAATTCTACAAAAAATTTAGGGTTAAGAATGTAAACAACAATAAAATCAAGAAAATTTAAGAATTCATGAACGTAGAATTCGGGTTTTTGAACAAGAAATTAGAAATAGAAAAATTGTAGAAATAATTAAGGGTTAGGAATCTAAACAGGAATAAATTCAAGGAAATTTAACAATTGATGGACACAGAAATTGCGTTTTCTAGCAAGAATTTAGGGTTAAAAATTTGAAAAAACCTAAATTTCACAAATAATGGGATTTTTATATGAGGGGGGCTCTGCCCCCCTCAACCCCCCCCTTTTTTTTTACGAAAAAGGTAGTCGGGAAAACTGGAAAAATAAGAAATCGAATAGAGCTTTTAAGAAAAAAGCCAAAAACTGTGAAGCCATTCGCCTGTACAAATAGTGCAGTTACCACGATGTATAACGCGAAACAATATTATACGTTAGCAAAAATATCTCGGAAAGGTTAAGCTCACACTCCGAAAGGATGTCTCCCTCAAAAAATCCAAAAATTTCTCCTGGTCCACTAACAAATAGCTCATAACAAAAGTTATATTAGCTACACCTTTCTTCCCACACGTGGGATTTTTGTGGGCTAAGCTTCGATATACCCCCTACCTTTTTTTCGGGCCAAACATTACGTTTTTCGCGCCAAGTTTGGCGATAAAAGGGATTTTCTGGTAACCCAAACGAATTTTGTTGGCGAGAATGGGGGAAGGCTATTTATGGCAACCGCGGCCGGCCGGCCAATGAGAGAGCACCTGTGATTCAATATCAGCCGCACGTGGGAGCTTCTGGACTTCATTTCACATGCTTTTCTTGTGCTAGTACGTGAGTACGTGACTGGAATACGGAGGTATTTGTGAGCGGTTATACTGGGGTAGTGTGATTTTTTTGATATTCTATTTTAGAAGGGATGGCTTCGAAGGATAATGTGAGTATTTAACCGCCTGTTAGTATGAGCTACTTGCTCGTAGATCAGGAAAAGTTTTTGGATTTCCTTTGGGAAACTGGGTTTCTTAAGAGGGATGTGACTTGCGCTAAGTGCGGGAGGGGGGGGGGAAATGAGGTTGAGAAAAAGTAAGAAAACTTCTGATGGGTTTTCTTGGGTCTGCAAAAAAAAAGCGAAGCTCTGCTCCTCTGAAAAGACGCTAAGATTAGGATCGTGGTTCTCATGCAGTAAGCTGAACCTTTCAGAGATTTTTCTGATAACCTATCATACTAGTTGTGGTGCTTCCACTTCGACTATAATGCACTGGTTTTCATTTTCTTCCAGGCTCCTCGCGCCTTCCTTTGCAGGCTCCTCGTGCCTCACTCCAGTAACTGTGGTAAGCAGGCTGATGGCTTCACATAATTATTTGTTTATTCTAAATTTTTGCAGTTATCCGATTATTTTAAAACTGGGGAGTTGAGGGGGGGCAGCACCCCCCTCACATAAAAATTGCGTAAAAATCAAAATTTCAGTTGTTTTTAGCCCTAAATTAAAAAAAAAAAAACAATAAATTTTGTAGTTTCTCAGTTTCCGAAAATGCAATTTTAGGGACATATTGTCATTTCTCGTGCGGTCGAAAACACCATTTTCGGCTGACTCTATCTTCTTTGGCGCCAAAAATCTAGGTAGGGGGTATATCGAAACTGCTCCGGATTGGCTAGAGTCTCAGGCTTTTTGATTCTGTTTGGGGCCTCAGGATTTTTCTTAATTTTCTCGAGGTCTTTAAGAGTTTATTAAAAAATCTGGAGTGACTCCAGTCAACTTTCTGAACACTTACAATTAAGATCATTACCAAGCATTTAGATAAATTTTAATCAATTTATAATTCAAACATATATACCAAACTGAAGCTCAATCGAATGCGCCGTTTAAACACTAGTGCACTTTCAATAATTTTCCCCCATAGGCCATAATGTAAAAGAAATCTTTGTCGTAGCCCTGTACAAAAACTGGAACAGCTTTAGTATTGGTCCTTTTTGGCGATGTTTTGATTTGGCGACAAAATCTTGTCGCCAACCCAAGTTTGCCTTGCCGATGCCAATTGTAAACAATATGGCGGATCGGATGGCGCTAGTTCCGAGATAATTGATCGTCGCCATTAATTTTGCTATGATTTATTTTAATGGCTTTTAAATATTTTTATGAAAAAAAAATTAAACAGATAACAAGCTTACATGTACATATTGATTCGGTTTAATAAAATTTAATAACTTTTCTTTTTGTGTGAGGGGGGCTGTGCCACCCCTCAACCTCCCCCCCTTTCTCTTTTTAGTAGATTAAATTAAACAATGCAAATAAATAATATTCTAAAGGCAATACCACACAAAAATAACAAATAAAAAAGTCAAAAAAATTAAAATATATTTTAGCATTCTGACAAAAGACTACGTAAGCAAAATAAAGAACTAATTTAAATCATAACAAACAATGCTTATCTCATACCTTAATTAAAATCGCTAAATTGTTTCAATATTGAAATAATAAAATCAAAATATCAAATATTATATTAATAACGGAATTATTTGTTGCTCCTACCATTAACAAATAAACAAACGTAATAATAACAAATAAAAACAAACAATGCTTATCACATACCTTGATTAAAATCTCTAAATTATTGCAATATGGAAATAATAAAATCAAAATTTCTAAAATTATTTCACTGTATAAAATATTAATAACGTAATTATTTGTTGCTTCTACCCTTAGCAAATAAACAATCGAGAACAAAAATATTAACCTGAAACGTACTATCAAAAGAATGTTTATTCATACAAAACTGTATATAAATAGTTAGTATGAACCTGAACATCCATTTTAAATTTCAAAAATAATTAAATAATAATAAAATTTAATGTAAAATAAAGCCATTAAAATAAAACCATAAAGCACATTGTAATGGCGAATCACGGCACTCACAACCTCGAGGGCTAAGATATACGGGGCTCAAAAAGTTCATGAAAGGAACAAATGGTCGCGATTCGCCAGACGAACACGAGTGCATCCGTGGCGTCACGGAAGAATCCACTTTTCGCCCGAGGTTAGGGTTACCGCTCCGGAGCATCTGATAGCGGGGTTACCATATTGGCATCCTTTATCGCGCCAAAAATAAAGCGCGCCAAAGGACCAATACTAAAGCTGTACCCAAAAACTATGTAGGCTAAGCTTCGATATACCCCCTACCTTTTTTTTGCGCCAAGTTTGGCGATAAAAGGGATTTTCTGTTTTCCCAAACGAATTTCGTTGGCGAGAATGGGGGGAGGCTATTTATGGCAACCTAGGCCAGACGGCCAATGACAGAGCGCCGTCATGCAATAGCTCCTGCACGTGGAAGGTTGTGAGAACTTTTTTTCACATTTTTAGAGAGAGGTAGTAAGTTGACAGAAAGCGCTTCTGCAAAGGTACTGTGATCTTTTGATATTTTACTGTACTTTTTTTTATATTTTTGGTTAGGATTTTATGATTTTTTAAGAACATCCGTAGCTAATGTAATTGAAAATTATCAGGGTATTTTTGAACAAAATTTAACGTTAAAGTGGTCGATCCCAAGTGTGGGAAGACCACGTGTCCCACACATGGGATCACACAAAAATCCCACGTGTGGGAAGAAAGGTGTAGCTAATATAACTTTTGTTATGAGCTATTTGTTAGTGGACCAGGAGAAATTTTTGGATTTTTTGAGGGAGACATCCTTTCGGAGTGTGAGCTTAACCTTTCCGAGATATTTTTGCTAACGTATAATATTGTTTCGCGTTATACATCGTGGTAACTGCACTATTTGTACAGGCGAATGGCTTCACAGTTTTTGGCTTTTTTCTTAAAAGCTCTATTCGATTTCTTATTTTTCCAGTTTTCCCGACTACCTTTTTCGTAAAAAAAAGGGGGGGGGTTGAGGGGGGGGCAGCCCCCCTCACATAAAAATCCCATTATTTGTGAAATTTAGGTTTTTTTCAAATTTTTAACCCTAAATTCTTGCTAGAAAACGCAATTTCTGTGTCCATCAATTGTTAAATTTCCTTGAATTTATTCCTGTTTAGATTCCTAACCCTTAATTATTTCTACAATTTTTCTATTTCTAAGTTTTCTTGTTCACGAAAACGCGAATTCTACGTTCATGAATTCTTAAATTTTCTTGATTTTATTGTTGTTTACATTCTTAACCCTAAATTTTTTGTAGAATTTTTCTAATTCTCATAGTTTTTTTCAGTTCTGAAAACGTTGCTTCGCGGCCATTTTTACATTTTGATCCTAAATTTTTTTGTGGAAATCTTCAAATTCTTATAGTTTTTCCGCTTTTGGAAGTGGTTTCACGGCCATTTTTTAATTTTTCGCGCCGTCGAAAACGGCATTTTTGGCCACTTTTCTTTCGTTTTTGGCGCCGTCAAAAACGGCCTTGGCGCCAAAAAAAAAATCGCCAAAAATCAAGGTAAGGGGTATATTGAAGGTGCACCGTTTTATACACATCAAGATCAATATCGGTCTTATGATGATGATTTATAACATATATACCCAATTTGAGCTCAAATTTACCGTTTATACGCTAGCGCACCTTCAAGAATTTCCCCCATAGGCCATAATGTAAAAGAAATCTTTGTTGTAGCCCTGTATAAAAACTATAGTCCTATACACATCAAAATCAATACCGGTCCTACGATGGTGGTTTTTAACATGTATATCCAATTTGAGCTCAATCGAAGGTACCGTTTAAACGCTAGCACACTTTCAAAAACTTCCTCCCGTGGGCCATAATGTAAAAGAAATCTTTGTTGTAGCCCTGTAGAAAAACTAGAAGTCCTACAAACACCAAAATCAATACCGGTCTTGCGACAGTGGTTTATAACATATATACCCAATTTGAGCTCAATCGAATGCTCTGTTTAGGAGCTACCGTGTTCACTCACGTAGACATACATACATCTCGTAAAAATAGCATAAATGAATTCAGAAGACCTCAAAATGTGTAAATACACCAAAATCTCAAAGTTGAATTTTTTCATTATTACAATACTTTCCTTACATGGTACATGTTACATGGTACAAAGTAAAAATTGAAAATTTCTCAAATTTTCTTCATCAAGCTTGTAAAATCAGTTCGTGGGTTTTTTTTTTTTTTTTCCATATTCCTGCGTGGGGTTCAACAACCTAATAATGCATATGAAGTTGTTTTAAGAATTTTCATTATATTCATTAGCCATCCTTATTTATTTTGATTGATGGTTTGCATTTCACATTATTTCTTTGGCAAATATTCGAAATTGAATTTATTGTAGCTGAAAATACTACAAAAGATTTTAGTTATTTTATTTGTGTTTCTGAACTGTATATTGGGCTGCCGGTCATACAATGTTGGCAGTCATGCCTAAGTCTGACGTACGCAAAAAAAAGTAGTCAAGAAATTCATAACCTGTATTTAAAAAAAGGAAAAAGAAAGCAGAGCATTATGTAGTATCAATAATTTAAAGTAGAATAGTGTAATGTTTATAATACCTTCAAGAGATTTTTATAATCCGGATTAGATTTCAAAGCCAAGTGATCAGATTCGAAACAAAATTCTCCTATTTCATCATAATTGATATCCGGTGGATTTTCTAAAATTTCTTCTTTGATGTCTTCATAATGATCATAAGGAAGAGTACTTTCATCATTACAAACAGCATTAGAAGAACCAGGTTCTGTGAGGGTTTCAGACGATGTCTCGTTATTTTCAACTTCGAAGTATTCCTCAATTTCTTCTTTAATGACAACGTCTTCCATTTTGTTTTTTAGTGTATAGTAAAAAGAAGAGGTTTATTTAAATTCAGAAATATTTTGTACGATTCGTGTATGTTTTTATGGTTCTTGTTTATGCGGACCATGGACTAGATTGAGAAGGACTTGCAGGCATCGGCTATGGCCAAAGAATATGTAAATCACAGACGTAAATAACCAACCAGTGTGTGCCACGAGAGGCTGGGCATAGCGGATTAAATTGCTCTGTGGCGATTTGGCGTGCAGTCAGACCCCGTTGGCAAGAGTCGTTTCTCCCGCTGTTATACACTGCACGCTAGGGGTTGCCGCCCGCACCGCAAGTTGATCCGCGAAAAACAGTAGAGCTTCCACATTCTTTTTCTGTTGCAGTATATTTACATACACTGCTATGGAATAGAAGTAAGGTGTTAGAGGGGGAGGGGGGTGGGTTTTTAAAAAGTACATATTTATTTATGCAATAACAATAATGGAAAATTGGGAAATTCAACGTTTGAGCATGAAATTTTATCTCGCAGTTATTTACAGTTTTCTTGTTATCTTTTTATTTTTTCTTAATGTTTTACTTCTTTCTTGCCTTTGCCATTGGAAAAAAAAAAAAAAAGACAAAATGTCATTGACAATACAAGAAATTTCCAGATTTCACCGTTCATTTTTTTTTTTTTTTTTTTTTTCCTGTCTTTATACATAGACAATGTTTTGACTGAATTACAGTAAGTTGTATTTAAAACAAATAAGAAATCTTTTGCGGTTTAAAACAAAGTCAACAGTAAAAAAATTATCTAGAATTTGCTTTCTCATTTAATTTTAAGTTTTTAGCTATTTACCTTATTAATTTTTCACTGAAACAAAATGGTCCAAAGAAAGTCTTAAAAAATCGTTCTTGAATACGAATTAGTTTTTTCTTTCATTGAATTAGTAGTTTGTGCTTGATTAAAAGAATTTAGCATTTTATAAATATAGATTATATGTAAATGAACTTTACACAAAGTTTAACATTTACTTTCTTACCGTTACAAAGACGAGCGGTTATTATTCTTTGTTGTTACACACATTATTGCTAGCCCATATTAATCTTTCAGTATCCTACAAGAATCAGTAATGCAATTTTCGTCCTCGCTTCAATCTGCATCCATGGGAACATATAGGTTTAAACCCGAAGAGTTTATCTGCATCTATAATCCATATCTATTAATTGCTAAAACCCCGGACTAAACATTTAATAAAGAAGGGTTTTCTCTAATCGTATGTAAATTCATACAAAAGCCAAATGATGATTGCTTTTTAACTGTTCACTGTTTCTTTTTTATTTCCGTAACATATTACCTTCAAATCTAAAATTTTTTATTCATATTTAAATGCATGCATTTAAATATGAATAAACATTTTAGATTTGTAATTTTAGACTGCAATTTTAAATGCATTAAAATATATATTTAGAACAATTAATCAACAAATAAAATAAAAAAATATTAGAAAAAGAACATGGAATTTCTAACTCTACTGTTTTTCGCGGATCAACTTGCGGTGCGGTCGGCAACCCCTAGCGTGCAGTGTATAACAGCGGGAGAAACGACTCTTGCCAAAGGAGTCTGACTGCACGCCAAATCGCCAGAGAGCAATTTAATCCGCTATGCCCAGCCTCTCGTGTGTGTGCCATGCAGTGTTGCCATTAGAGATGGCCAATGATTCGATGAGTCGAATCAATGATTCGAATCTTGGTACTGAGTGACTCAGTCTTTACACTGACTCTCTACTGATTCGAATCTCAAGCCCTCAACTGTGGGGAAATACATTCCAAGTTCGAAGGGAATGAAAAACTTATTTTCCCCCCCACCCCCCCCACCCCCCGCTGCCCCCCCCCCCCCTCCTCACCCCCCCCCCGTCCCCCCACCACCCCCACCCCCCGCCCCCCCACCCCCCCGCCCACCCTCCCGCGCGCCCCCGCCTCCCCCCCCCCCCCCGCCCGCGCCCCCTGCCTCCCACCTCCCCCCCCCCCACCCCCCCCCTCCTCCCCCCACCCCCCCCTCCCCCTCCACCCCTCCCCCCCCCGACTCCCCTCCCCCCCCCCCGCCCCCTGCCCACCCCGACCCAACCTCCCCCCCCCCCCCTTCGCCCCTCCCCCCCCCCCCCTCCTCCCCCACGGCCCCCCCCCCCCCCCCCCCCCACCCCCGCACCCTGCCCCGCCCCCCCCCTGGTCCCCCCCACCCACCCGTGTGTTGGGGGGGGGGGGGGGGGGGGGGGGGGGGGGGGGGGGGGGGGGGGGGGGGGGGGGGGGGGGGGGGGGGGGGGGGCCCACCCCCCCCCCCCCCCCCTCCCCACCCCCCCCTGCACACCCCCCCCGCCCCCCCTACCTTCCCACGTTCCCACCCCCCCTGTCGCCCACTCTTCACCCCCCCTCACTCCTCCGCTACCCTGCCCTACCCCCGTCCGCCCCCCCACCTGCCCGGCCCCCCCGCCTCCCCTCCCCTCCCGCCTTCCCCCCCCCCCCCTTCCCCAGCTCCCGCCCCCTTCAGCTCGCTAGACCCCCCCCATCCCGCCACCCCCACCTCACCCCCCCGCCTCCCTCCTCCCCGCCCCCACCAACTTCCTCCGCCCCCCCACCCCCCCCGGCCCCCCCCCCCCCCTCCCCCCCCCCACCCCTCGCCAGGTCCCCCCCCCCCCCCCCCCCCGCCCCCCCCCCCCCCCCTCCCCCCCCCCCCCCCCCCCCCCCGCACCCTCCACACCCCCCCTCCTCCTTTTTCACCTCAGGCCCCCCCCCCACCTCCCCCCCGCCGCCCCCCCCTCCCATTTCCCCCCCCCAGCCCCCCACCCCCCCCCCCCCCTCCGCCCCTTTCCACCCCCCCCCCCCCCCCCCCCTCCCGCCCTCCCACCCCCCGCACACCCCGGCCGCCCCCACTCCCTCCCCCACCCACCCCCCGCCCCCCCACCCCCCCCTCCACCCCCCTCCCCCCCCCCCCCCCCCCCCCTCCCCCCCCCCCCGCACCCACCTCCTCGCCCCCCTCCCTCCCTCCCCCCCCCCCCACCCCCCGCCCTCCCCCCCCCGCCCCCCACCCCCCCCCCCCCTCCCCCCCCCACCCCCGCCCCCCCTCCCCACCACCGCCCCCCCCCCCACCCTCCGCTCCACCCCCCCTTCTCCGCCCACCTCCCCCCCCCCGCCGCCCCGACCTCCCCCCCTTCCCCCCCCCGCCCCCTCCCCCCCCTCCCCTCTCGCCTCCGCCCACATCCCCCCCGCCCTTTCACCCGCCCCCCCCGCCACTCTCCCTTTCCACTGCCCCACCCCCCACCTCCCCCCCCCCCCTCCCCCCCCACCGCCCCCCCGCCCCTCTTTTTCGCCTTCCCCCTCTCCCCATTTACCCCCTCCCATCGACCCCCCCCCCCTCATCCCCCGCCCCTCCCTCCTCCCGCCCCTCGCCCCGCCCTCCCACCCCGCGCACCACCCCACCGCCCCCCCCACCTCTCCCCCCCCCCCTCCCCCCCACCCGCACCCTGGGGCGCCGCCCCCCCACCCCCCCCCCCCTCCCCCCCCCCGCCCCCCCCCCCCCCCCCCCACCCCCCGCCCCCACCCCCAACCCCCCCCCCCCCCCCCCCCCCCCCCTCCCACTCCCCCCGCCCCCCCCCCCCCGCCCCCTTTTTCCACCACCTCCACCCCACTCCGCCACCCCGCCCCCCATCCCTCCCCCCCCCTCCCACACCCCCCCCCCCCCCCCCTCCCGCCCGCCCCCCCCCCCGGCCCCCCCCTCCGCGATCGCCCTCCCCCCTCTCCCCCCACCGCCCGGCCCCCAGTGTGCGTGGGGCCCGCGCCCCCCGGCCCCCCCCACTCTCCCCCCCCCCCCCCCCCTCCCTGCGCCCCTCCCCCCCCCCCACCCCCCACTCCCCACCACCCCACCCACCCCTCCCCCCGCCCCCCTCCCCCCCCACGCCCCCCCCCTCCACCCCCCCCCCCCCCCCCCCCCCCCCCCTCCCCCTCTCCCCCCGCCTCCCCCCCCCTCCTCTCCCCCACCCTCGCCCCCCGCCCCCCCCTCCCCGCCACCCCACCCCCCTCTCCCCCCCCCCCCGCCACCCCTCCACCCCCCCCCCCCTCGCTCCCCCGGCTCACCCGGTACCTCGCCCTCCTCCCCCCCCCCCCCCTCCTCCGCCCCCCCCCCCCTCCCCCCCCCCCTCCCTCCCCGCCCGCCCCCCCCGCCCCCGGCCCCTCGCCCTCCCCCCTACGCCTCCCCACCCTCGCGCCGGGCACCCCTCCCCAGCCTCCACCCCCCACCCCCCCCCCCCGCCACCCTCCCCCCCCCCCGCACCCCCCCCCCCCCCCCGCCCCCCCCCACCCCTCTCCTCCCCGCCCCCCGCCCCCCCCCACGCCTCCTCCCCCCTCCCCGCTACCCCGCCCTCACCCCCCCTCTCCACCCCCCCCATCCCCGCCCCCCCACCCCCCATCTTTACCCCCACCCCCCGCCCCCGCCCCTCCTCCGCCTCCCACCCACCCCCCCCCCCCCCCCCCCCCCTCCCCCGGCCCCCCGCCCGCCCTTCCCCCCCCCCCCCTATCTCCACAACCCCCCTCCCCCCACCCCGCCCTCCCTCCCCCCCCCCCCGCCCCCCCCCCCCCCCCCCCACCCCCCCGCTGCCCCCCCCCACCCTCCCCCCTCCACCCCCGCCCCCCCAACCCCCACCACTCCCCCCCCCCCCCCCCACACCCCCTTCCCACCTCCCCCCCCCTCTCCGCCTCCCCCCCCCCTCACCCACCCTCCGCCCCCCCCCCACCCTCCTCGCCACCCCTCCCTCCCCCCGTGCCCCCCCCCCCCTGCCCGCCCCCTCCCCCTCCCCCCCCCCCCCGCCCCCCCCCCCTCCCCACCCCATCCCCCCCCCCGAGCCCCCCTCCGCCCCACCCCCCCTCCGCCCCCCCACCCCCCCCCCCACCCCCCCCCCCCCTCCCCTCAGCCCCCAGCTCCCCCCACATTCCTCCCACCACGCCCTCCCCCACACTTCCCCCCCCCCAGCCCTTCCCGCCCCTCCGCCCCGCACCGCCTCCAACCCCCCCCCCCCGCCTCCGACTCCCCCACCCCCCTCCCCCCACCCCCACCCCCCCCCCCCTCCCCCCACCCCCCCCCCCCCGCCCCCCCCCCCACCCCCCCCCCCTCTCACCCCCCCCCCCGACCCCCCCCTCCCCACCCACCCCGCACCGAGCCCCCCCCCCCCCCCCCCCGCCACTACCCCCCCCCCATCCTCTCCCCCCCCCCCTCCCAATTTTCCCCCCCCCCACCCCCCCCCGCACCCCCCCCCCACCCACCCTTTCCCCCCGCGGCCACCCCACCTCCCTCTTCACCCCCCACCCCCCCACCCCCACCCCACCCCCCCCCTCCCCCACCACACCACGCCCCCATCCCTCACTCCCCCCGCCCCCATCCCCTCCCCCCGAGCCCCCCTCGCACCACCCCCCCCCCGTCACCCCCCCCCCCCCACTTTTTCCCTTCCCCCCCAGCTTGTTTCCCCCCCCCCGCCCGCCTCCCCCTCACCCCCCACACCCCCCCCCCCCACACACCCCCCCCCCACCTCCCCACCCCCCCCACCCCTCCCACCCCCCCCCGCCCCCTTTCCCTCCCCCACCCCGCAGCCCCCTCCCCTTGCCCACCCCCCCGCCCCCCCGCTTCGCCCCCCCCCGCCTCCCTCCCACCGGGCCCCCCCCCCCGCTTCCCCCCCCTCCCCCGCCCCCCTCCCCCCCCGCCCCCCCCCCTTTCCCTTCCCCCCCCCACCCCCCCCCCCCCCCCCCCCCCCCCCCTCCCACCCCCCCCCCCTCCCCTTCCCCTCCCGCGCCCTCCACACCCCGCACCCCCCCCGCCCGCCCCCCCCCCTCCCCCCCCTCCCTCCCCCCCGCCCTGCCCCCCCCCCCCCCCCCCGCCTCTCCCCCCCGCCCTCCTTCC